>APFE030887802.1:108066-160398 GCA_000404065.3 Pinus taeda | reverse complement strand
CTCCATATGAAGCAGTTTATGGTCAACTCTCTCCTTCACCTACTTCTTATATCCAGGGATGCTCGAAGGTACAAGCAGTGGATCAACTCCTACAGAACCATGCAACCATGCTAGCCCACCTCAAAGAGAATCTCCATCAAGCTTAAAATCACATGAAGCAACAGGCAGACCAACATCGTTCAGAGCACAAATTTCAAGAAGGGGATCAGGTATTCTTGAGGCTGCAACCATATAAGAAAACATGACTCAAAAACAACGGTTGTCAGAAATTATCTCTAGCATTCTACGGACCATATCAAATACTTCAGCGCATCGGAGAAGTAGCCTACAAGCTAGCCTTGCCACCCACTGCAAAAATCCATCCCATCTTCCATGTCTCATGCCTCAAGAAAGTGGTTGGGAACCATTGCAGAATTCAAACCAGTCTACCGGATTAGATGAAGAAGGTCCAATCTGGCTCCAACCTGAATAGGTTCTTAACACACGAGAATGGTACTTGCATGGTTGCATGATCAAGGAAGTCCTCGTCAAGTGGAAAGACACCTCTCTAGAAGATTCGACTTGGGTGTTCTTCAGTAGTTCCCGCAGCTTCAGCCTTGAGCTCAAGGCTATTTTTATGGGGGAGGTCATGTTAGGGTCCAACCCTAACCCCCTTATTTATGTAATAGGGTCGAATCATAGTTATATTGAGCTAAAGAGTCAATAAAGCCCATATTAATAATTGTAAGTGGTTGACCCGCATTTAAAGAAGGGATCACAGTTAGTTGTAAATGGGCCATGGTATTAGATAGATGGTATTAATAAGAACCATGGTACTAACCCATGGTATTTCATGTATGAATCCTATATAAATGATAGAGACTCCCCTTGAGGAGTGTCGTGTCTTATTTTGTAATTGAACCCAACTCTATTGGAGGTTGCCCCCTCGAAGAGGCAAGTGAACATTACTTTCCTTTCTAAATAAGAAATACATGATGTTATTTCTTATTTTTCTATGTTCTCAGTATATTTATTTGCATACTTGGTATTCTGGTATCTTCTCGCAGGTCAAGAGTATAACATACAAGGCATACTATGTTATCTAAATCAAATCACAATAAACCAATGTATCTTAGCATAGTTTGGGTAGGATATCTCATCTGAAAAATCATCAAATCAACGTGATTCATGTATATCACAATCATAACACCATATAGACATATGATACATAATCACATAACCAATTAACCATCTGTCTAACTAGATTCCAGTCATCAATGCATGACCATATCAACTACACACACACCATCACTACATGCATGACAACAACAACCATAACACCATTGTCTACTCGACCACATGCAAACGTTAACTTGCATAAGCAATGTGTAATCGACCACACACATGAATGAGCGCATGTGATCAAGCATGAATGGTGATACTTGTAACCAAAATTACAAGAATGGTACACGTAATCAAGCACACAATAATGTAACCAAACATATGAGAATGTCACATCTAAGAGAGATATAACAACATGTTACAAAGCATGCAAGAATGTGACCAAACATATTAGAATGACACATGTAAGTGAAATATAACAACATCTAACCAATCATACACTCATGGAAACATGTTGAACACAACGAAATCATTATTCCCATGGCGACATCACTATGACCATTACCAACACCATGCATATGCAACAAGAATTCAAGGATGATTGGCACATGTACAACCAAGATGAATGCATGACAAACACATTCACTCAAGAAGAGTGCAACCACACTATAATACCAATCTATAACCACCCACCCCCACATCTACCCAAGTAACTGACCAATTGGGATAAACATATGACACAAGAGGTCACTATGTAGGGATTCAAACTCCTTAGTTACCTTAAGGAAATGGAATCAAAAGAACACATCAACCATACCTTCCACATCAGCAAAAACACCCTCAGCAGAAATCTCAGCCACTTAGAAATCCTTCCCTTGGGTCCCACTGATCTTTTAGACCTATTAACCTCTGGACACTCTCATTATATAGGCATTCCAATGTCTAGGGACCTTTGGATACTCTCGCAGGCCTCCAAGCCAGCGTCCAAGAACCTTTCCTAGCAAACCTGTTCTAGTGCACACAAAATTCAAGGAACTTTTCTAGCCCATAATTCCGGCCACTACCCATAACATGTTATAACTTTCATAATCCATCAAGGACATGATGACAACACTACTAAGAAAAAATTCAACCTCAGGACTAGGCCTGACCATCCCCAACCAAGATTGACATTTCGTTGAATACTTGGCATCAGTGCAACCTACATGTCGAAGATATAAGACAGAGCATGAATGACTGAAAACTATTATGAAACATGACAAGAAGGATCACCACCTTCTCGATTGAACTGTTAGAACATCAATTAGGTCTTACATTAATCAATTTCAAAATTACAAGTAAATACATGAGATAACCATGACATGAACCAGTCAATTAACCAAGCTTATAACCAACATAAAACCATGTAAGTAATATAGATATAACAACTGTTAAATCCACATATAAACAGGTGTAAAGGCAATATAAGTTATCTTTTCTTAATCATAGGCAAATCCAACCAGGTCTGGGACTTCCACCTACCACCTGATCATAGACATGGTTGAACAAAATATTTATTTCAACTAGTCACCCTCATGCCATATTCCATGCATGAATGTGGAATATCATGGGTAAACCAATCCAAAAAAAACTAATGGAATCCATAGGTTAAACCACCTCCACCCTCACCAAACCATGATCACACCAAAACCGGTGCTTTAATCACAACCAAAGTGAACTTGGAATGTCATCCAGAACCCATCAATATCCTTGAAGAATTTTCCGGCTTCTTGTCTCTCAGGCTTTACTACAATCTAATTGTGGATCATTAGGCCCTAAAATGAGACCAGTATTTGAGGCTTACTACAATCCAAACCCAAATCACTAGGAATTAAACCAACACTTATCCCTTAGGCTTTACCATGTATCCCACCAAAACCAATCAAGGGATTCCCAAGCCTTTGGAAATGAACCTTGAGACCACCTCCGCCCCAGATTCTGAAATCCATTCTGCAAGCCAAAACTCAAAACTAAGATAAACATCCTAACATACCATAGTATCTATAAACCACACATGCAATATGTTAGCTACAAGTATTCCTACTGAAATTTCATGATCCTGATCTTCCTTCCTTGATCATTTCTTTCCTTCTTTTCCCTTTTCTTACTTTTCCTTCCTTGATCCAAAGCTAGAGTGCTTCAAGAAAACTCTAAGTGACCAAGAGTAAGAGAGAGAGAATAATGAGAGAGATCCAAAACTTGAACTAACAAAAGGTTACTGACCGATCCTCAGAAGCCTTTTTATTAATGAGGCCTCTAATTCCTCCATTTTCCATTAATTTCTTTCATTTTCCTCCTCACATGCAACCTATGACCTTTCATCTCCCTTTCTACTAGCTTCCTTTATTTTAAATAAATGTGCGAAAAACTCCTTTTCCAATTTCCTTAGACAAAAGCACATCTAGTGATGCCCACTAGGATACCTTTGCCCAATAGTCATATTGGAATAAGTGTCCCTTAACCATGGTCTTATTTTTCCCTTATTAACTTTTATTACATGAAATTTTCACCAGGGATGTTACATGAACCATGGTCAAATGATAGTCAATAATAGTCGACCCATATTCAACCACAGCTAATCATGATTAACCATATTCAAACCATAGTCAACCACAATCATATACATTTATTAAGCATAGAAAAAACATAGTTATAGATGTCTAAACATGGTGAAAATGGACAGCTATTATCATCCATGGTCAACAATAGTGAAACAATTGTTAAACATAGTCATTCATAGTAAAAACATAGATAATGATATTTAAAAAGCGTGCACGTGAAAAATCATAGTAAATAATGCTCAGAAAATCACTCAACAGTCGTCAAATTTGGTCAAAGATAATTTCATATGATTATTATTGATTAATATTTATAGTTAAAAATAGTTAACTACATTAGACAACATAACCAAACAAAGTCAAATTTTATAGTCGTTGTTTAAATATTTGAGCATGATCAAACATGGTCAACCCTATGCTTGACTATGTTTGACAATCAAAACTCCTCATCTTGGGTAAAGCATAATCTATAATCATTATTGTTGATTAAAATTAATAGTCAAACATAGTAAACCACATTAGTGAACATAGTCAAACATTGGTGAACATAAAATATATCCAACATCGCATTGCGACAAATATTGTCTAAATGCAACAATCAAATTGTAAATCATTATCACAATGTTACATTACATTATAATATACTTAACGTTGCATTGTGACATTACAAAATTGGGGTTTAATATTAGAGATTATAATATTATAGTTTATAATATTGGATTTATAATATTAGAGCTTAATATTCGGTTTATAATATTAAGGTTTAATATTAGGGCTTGCAATATTAATATTAGGGTTTATAATATTAATCTTAATATTTAATGTATTAAACTTAGGGTTTATAATATGGTTTATAATCCTAGACTTAGGGTTTAAACATTAATCTTATGGTTTATTAATTCCTAGGGTTTATAATATTAACCTTAGGGTTTGTAATCAAAGAGTTTTTATAATCGTAAGGTTTCAGATATTAATAATAGGATTACGTATAAGATTAATATAAATATTAATTCTAGGGTTATACAATATTACCCTATGTTCTAATCATAGGTTTATAATCTACTTAATATTCATCCTAAGTTTATAATAATATAAACTTACAGTTTATAATATTAATCTTAGGGTTTATAATATTAATCTTAGGGATTGTAATATTAATCTCAAGTTTTATAATCACAGAGTTTAATATCTTACTCATAGGGTTTATAATCCTAAGGTTTAATATTCATCCTAAGGTTTATAATATTAACCTTACAGTTTATAATATTAATCTTAGGGTTTATAATATTAATCTTAAGGTTTAAATCATATGTTTCAGTATATTAAATGTAGGTTTTAATATATTAATCATATGATTTATATTCTTAGGGTTTATAATATCTAGTTTTATATTAGGGTTTAATACTCTAATGTTGGAATGATACATAAATTGTCCAATCTCACATTATGACAAAGATTGTCTCAATGAGACCATCAATTTTAAATTCATTATCACAATGTTACAATACAATGCAATTTATTCAATCTTACATTGTGATATTACAAAATTTGGTTTTAATATTAAGGTTTATAATATTAACCTCAATGTTTAATATATTAAGCTTAGGGTTCATTATCATAGGTTTAATATATTATTATCTTAGCTTTAATATATTAAACTTGGGGTTTAATGTTGGGTTTTAAGATTTGGATTTTAATGTTACATTGATACATTACAAATTAGTGAACCACATTTACTATAACTGTTAACTATGTTTTCTTTTAATATTGGGGCTTTAATGTAGGTTTTTAATATTGGCTTTTATTATTATGGTTTTAATATTAAGCTATAATATTAGGGTTTTAATATGTTAATATTAAAACCCGTATATCTTCGATGACCCTAATTTAAATGTTTTGGTTTTAATGTTCCATTGCATTGCAATTTATCCAATTTTGTACTTTGACATTACAAAATTCGCTGTCAACATTTGCTAAGGTTGTTGACTATGTTTAGTTTTAATATAAAGGTTTTATTATTGTATTTTAATAATGCGTTTAATAATATTAATTATGTGTTTATAATCGTTTGGGTTTATAATATTAATCCCTTATATTTATGATATCAATAATCCCTTGAGTTTATAATATTATGAATCCCTTAGACTTATTAATACTTTGGGTTTATAATATTATTAATCCCTTGGATTATAATACTAATATTGGTGTCTATAATATTTTGTTTAATTTCTTTACAAATACTAAATCTCTCCATTCATTTCTGTGTTGATTTTACTCTCAAAGGCATTATTTCCTAAGGAACCTAGTGTTGTACTATCTTGGGGATATGAATATTGGTAATGAAAATAATCCTCTATTTGTAATTCTCTTATTGTATAACTCTATGCCTTCAAGTGTAATGTTATAAAACGATATGCGATCTATAAGTATGATATTACCCTATATTACTTATGTAATGTTTTGAACTCTAAGGTTTTGGGGCGGAGGCCTTGGTATCTAAGGCTGAGGTGGGCATGATGTTTGGGATTCCTTGTGTGTCGAAAGCGCATGGTATGGTCTTTCTATATACCCATCTGCATTCTCAAGTTAGTTTTTCTATGAGGGTTTGGGTCACAAATACCCTAAATTCACTGAAGGATATGGTTAAAGCTGATTTATGAGGCTCATATTATTTTGATACCACCTCAACCTTTGATCATTAATTAACATTTTTTGTTTTATCCAAACCCTCATCTACTAATACTTTGGAGCACTGAGCCTTGAATCCTAAGTCGAATGGTTTAGGGCCACCTCACCCCATGCCCATGTGAAGTTCATATGACTTTCAATAATGTTCCCTCATCTACGAAGGGTTTGGTTCGTAATCAATCCAACAATAGGTATGCATCTTTCCCTCCTTACCGTATCGAGGAGGTAGGGTGACGATGTCATTTGGGAAGTTTTCCATTGTTTCTTTTGCATGTCCAGTCTTCGCAGTTCCACTACGATTGGGGAAGAACTTTAACACCTAGTTCCTCCTGCCCACCATTATGGCCTTCACAACAACGCATGTCCCTCTACCTAACATTTGCTATAGGCAACTCCTTCTACCTCTTTATTCTCAAATTGTTTTTAAGTCGGGTTCACTCGAAATCCAGGTACTCACAAAGTTCTTTGCCTCGGCTGTCCTCGGTAGGAAAAATCAGATTACTCTTCTTTCATGATTTTCATGCCACTGCGACTGGCTTGATGCCACTGCTCAGTTTTAACTGGTAAGCTCTTTACCAAATGTGAATCTGTGAAAATCATCTTTTCTTGTTTCCTTATTATTTTTTTTTTTAAATATCTTTTCTTCTCGTTGTTTCAATAGCTATACTCCACAAACCTATTTTCTTGGAATGCGGGTTCTTCTTCGATTGACATGGCCCAACCCCGACCTCTAGTGTGTGTTAATTTAATTTGTTTATAGTTTATCCTATTTCCATTTCAACCATTTTCCAATTTTATAGAGTAGTGACCATTCATTTTTATTTTTACGCTGTTCCTTGCATGAGAAAGTAACTTGGCTGTAAGGGTTTCGACTGGCATGGTTGTACCATAGGTATCAACTTGTATTTTGGTTTTTTTTTTTCTTTTTTCTTTTCATTTCACCCAACAATCGCAACTAATTCCAGTTTTTATTTTCGTTCACGGGTAATTTCAGTCCCTGTAGGCTTCATAGTTTTCTAACAGACAACGTTTGCTGGAAATTTGGCTTCCCCAGACTACTCGCTCCTGCTTGCACCCAAGTTCGTTGTCTTTTCCACATGAGTGTCTTGAAGGAGTGTTTCGTGCCATATATTTGCTAGAGCTCTAAGTTGTTAGGGTCATTTCTTAGTTCTGTCGTTTCTGGATGAGTTTCTTTCAGCGTAACCAGGCATATAGTTGGGAAAATATTAATGTTGAGTTAGTTTATTGAGATGAGGTGTATATAAGTACTGGAGAGGGTTTTTTATTTTTTTATTTACTTTTTTTTTTCATGTAGGAAACAATTTGGCCCAGTTATCTCAACTGAAAGGCTCGGTTTCCATGCTTTCCTTACTCATAATGTGTTTTCATTTTGTATAATGATTATATGAAATTAATTTATTAATTCCCTATGTGTTGAATGTTTATGCATTTAATAAGCTTATTTCATCTACAACAGTTACTTATCTTTTCGAACTCTATTTTGATGAAAGAAACCATCATGGTTTAATGTAAAATTTCTCGTACTTTATAAATGAATTCTAGAAAATTATGTTTACTACTGTTATTATGGAATTGATTATTATTTACCTATAATGCACAAGATGATTCCTCTCTATTTAGTTAAGTTTAAGAAGGAAATACGCGCGTTTAGCCAGTTTAATGTCCTTAAATTGTCAATATAAATTATCGACCAAGGCAGGTATATTGATGAAGCACAAGTGCAATATATGTGCTAGAAGTTAATTGATTTTGTTAAGATATTTATGCTCTTATTAAAGTCTAAATTTAGAGTTAATATGAAGATGGTATTAAAGAGTTGTTTTTTAAGGTTTTTAGCTACTTTGTCTCATAAATTAGTTTCTATTGAATCAATTTATGGATGGTTTAAATATGATCATAAGATTTTACTGTTTGTTAGATTGTTTTGGATTTTACCTCTAAATTTTATGCTGCTACCAAGCCTAAATTACTTTGTATTAACGAGATCTATTCGATCAAATTGTAAATGAATGGTACATGGATTTAATTGTCAAGATAATGATTGTGACTCTTTTGCTTATTCAACTTTCATCCAAACAAGTCTTAAGTCTAATAAGCCGAAAAACAACTATGATATGAAAATGAAATAGTTGACCACACTACGTAGAAAGCAACGAAAACCATTAAATTGTACGGGATAAATTGCAAATGAAATAGCATAATTAAGCTAAGTATAAAGTAAAAGGAATTTCTTATGCAGACAATCAGTCATGAATTCCACTATACTTCCTTTCAAACACAGAAGAGAGCATCTACAATAAAGTAATTAAGGAAATCTATATGCAATTGGTTAAAGTCTTGCACTGGTCATAGGGGCCCTCCACAAAGCAGTCAACAATCTCCAATCAATGCAGTATGGAAACATAAACCAAGTCTATTACTGGCAAACAAGCATAACAGGATGTTCTTAAATTTTACATGTATAAAACATAGAGCGACCATTGCCTTTATAATACTTGTTTGTATAATAGTAAGAGATTTTCAAGCCTAAATATCTTTATTTCGATCTTACTAAATCAAACTATATCCCTAAATAATCAATTTTCTATTTCAAAAAGAAAATCAATAAAATTTCGAGAAAACTTAATCTCTGTCCTAGCTATAATCTTGCAGTTGACTTTGAGGTTGACTATGTTGTCATGCGTTCTTCTTGGAGGATTGGCTCAAGAGAATAGGATAAAATCCATGAGGGAATCATTCCTCATCCATCCATATCTTCCTTGGCTGAGCTAGAGCATGTAAAGCCTATTAACAAAAGAGATGGCCACATATTCCAGACTAGAGCATGTAAAGCCTATTAACAAAAGAGATGGCCACATATTCCAGATTAGCTGTAGAAACAGGCCAATGTTGTAGCGAGATGCATAATTTCATAAAACAATAAGGTATATAGACAAATATGAAGAAGAAGACATTTAAATGCTTAACTTTAACAAAAACTTCTGTCTATTTCATTATTTAGCTAATAAGTATAAGGAAAAAGGAAGAAGTATAGGCAAAAATGGTGTCAAGGTAAGATAGTCCTTGGACTCTACATTCCGCCACGCTAGAGGTTTTGTATGTCCTGATACAATCCATAATTGTCATTCTCTTGTTCCTTCTGATTATCGCCTTTACGATTCACTTTTTTCTTCTTTCTTACAACCATTAGCATCCTTGGTTTTCTCATGAAGATTTTGTATTTTAAGTTGATAATTTCTCTCTGCATTGCCCTATTATCTTTGCTCATCCTTTTGTTCTTTTTATACCACAAACTCAAATGAAGTATAAGGTCGCCACTTTCTGCAATTTGGATCCCATTTTGGGCTTTTAATGTCAGATTTTCATTTTTGAGATATCTGTTTAATGTCTCCAGCTCAAAATTTTCATGCTTTAAAACATTGGATGCTGAAGGTTATTGTGGCTCATTGAACTGGTTTCTTCCTTCTCCAGGACTTTGGGTTGATTCTTTAGTTTTTGCTTCCTTTCTTTCCAATGAATCTATGTAGTCATAAATCTCTTGTTGAACAGGATCAACACCTGGACTATGCACTCCTTTTCAGAGGTGAACTACAAGGTGGTGATGACACTCTTGGTGATAGTTTTGGTAATCCTTCTTAGGAACCACCAGGGTTTTCAATTGTCTCATTCTCCTCAAGATCAATATATTCCTGAGACTGCTTCTTGCATTATGTTCAACCTAGTACTCCTTAGTCCCATTGTCTGTGACTTATGTGCTTTCCTTCTTTTGGCTTTTGGTTTTTCTTCCTGAGGAAGGGTCTTGGTTTGTGGTAAATATTCTATTCTTTTACTAGCTTTCTTCCTTCTAATATTTCCCCTCTTCATTTTCTGCAAAGTATCATGTATGGGTAGTTCATCTTCTGATAACTCCTGTTGAGACTGGGGTTATTTTATTGTTTCCATTGTTCTCTTCTTTCCCCCGAGGGTTCTACTACTACTAGGTTGTTCAAGAGATTTTCTTCAAAATGGTTTCTTACCAATAAATTTTCCCAGTCATCCCCTACACTCTGAAGGTGGAATTCAACCAAGATCTTTACCAATCCACGATGATACATGGTACTTTCTATGAATTGATTTTTTTTTTAACATTCATGGACATTTTCCTAAGACTAAGCAAGAGGAAATAAGGAAGATTCATCTGGTGTTCCTCAAGAAAATGCATCATTATCCTAATATGGTAGAATTACATGTATCCAACTGACCCTAACAAGTAATAAATTTATGAAGTACAAGAAGTAAATTCCTCCATTTACTCTTAAGGGTTGTACTAGGAATACCTTTCTTGAAGACTGTGGTATCCATGTTTGGATTTTTCAGGAAGACTTCCAATCTTCTCCATTAATTCCCCCATTTTTTAACAATTTCTCTTCACTTCTGGGCAATTCAATAGCTTCTGCGATGAAAGATTCCATTATAGTGAACTTAATGTCTCCTATCTCAACCTCCATTCCATCAAACAAGCGTTCAAAATTTTTTGTCACTTCCGTGTGGAAACCGTTGAATTTCTATATGAATTGTAACTATTGTTTCTTCTGCAACAACTCCCTGGTCTAAGGATATCCTTCTAGGAATTTCTTTCCTGTTGGCTCATTTCAGACAATAACACCCATTATGAAGGATGTGTCATCTCAAGGACTACTTATTTTGACACGAGAAATGGTGTTGGTAGGGTTTCAGTTAGTGGTGGAGAGATAGACAGGTTGCATGAATTCGGAGAAATGGGAGAACATGAGAATTATAATGGAGGTTGTGGGAGCGAATTTGACCATTGTATGGCATTCAAAATAATGATTTGGTGCTTTACTTCAACCGATTCAGAATAAGGATAGGACAAATATTTTAAGTGGTGGTTTATGATGATTTTGACCGGCTACCTTCACCCTTAATTTGCAATGATTTCATTTTATTTTGGGCAATGCTATGTCCTCTTAGTTCATATATGCAATATATTAATCCTCATTGTTAAATTCTAGTATCACATTCCTTTGATTGACTTTGTTAACCTTAATTATTCCTTGATATCTCGTGCAGGTACTTTGCACTATCAATTGTCCTTCAATTCAAATCACCAAGTGTTCATGTCAAGTGGCTTCAAAAATTTACTAGGGATGCAAAAACTTGTCCTAGCTACAGAAAGTTGTTGATTCTATAGGTGAAAAGAAAAAAAACTTCAAGGAAGGAACTTTATTTTTGAAAATAAAACTTAAGGTACCAACAGGAGTTGGTTTTCACTTCAAATGTTCTATGTAAACATGCCAACAACATGTTGGTTTTCATGTTTATACTCTTATATTATATATTAATTATATTATCATATTAATTATTATTATTATCTATCCTTTTTTCTTTATTTCCATCTATTTATTTTAATAATAAAATTCAATAACATTTTAAACGTGGAAAAGAAGGAGAGCTCTTTTCAACCATCTTCAATTCTGAATTATCTAGAAAATTTTTGACAAATTCTTTTTTGTCAATGGCATTTGATAAAGTCTGAGTTGATGTCCATTTACTAAAATAGGAATTTTCTCTTCATCAATAGTCCTGATTCTAACTGCAGCATTGTCAAAGGCATTTTCAACTTCATAAGGTCCAAGCTAGTGGGTTTGGAATTTCCCTTGAAATATTTTGAACTTTGAATCAAAGAGTAATTCCCAATCTCCTGCATAAAATTTTCTTTCCCTAATGTACTTATCATACCATCTAGATCTCTGTTGCTGAACTAGGCTGGTTCTCTGGAGGGATTCTTGTCTTATGTCATCATTCTCATTAAGTTGTTTCATCCTTTGCTTCTGTGCTTCTGATAGGTCAAGATCTAGCTAGACTGATTTTTTATAAGTCTGGATTTGGAACTCTATTGGAAGTAAGACTTGCTTCCCATACACAAGTTCGAAGGGATTATGTCTTGTAGTACTTCTCCATGTAGTTCTATAGTCCCACAAAGCTTCTGGAAGCTTTTCTACCCAATCCTTCTTGTGTAAGTGGATAGTCTTTGTAAGGATTACCTCAGACACCTTATTTGTAGACTCAACTTGTCCATTGGTTGTGGATGGTATGGAGTAGATTTTCAGTGTTTGATTTTGTATTGCTCCACAAGCTTCTGCACTAATCTAGATGTGAATTTCTTTCCTTGATCTGTTACAATTTCTCTTGGAACACCAAAATCAGTGTAAATATCCTCAAAGAGAAATGAAACTACACCATTTTTAGTAGCAAAAGGAAGTTCTTTAGCTTCTACCCATTTAGTACATAATAATTACATACCAGAATATACCTCTTTTGCTTTGAATGTTGGATGATTGGTCCAACAAAATCTGTTACGAAACCATCTGACAAAAAGATAGAAAAGATAGATCAACACCTTAGAATTCAGTCTCTTCGAAGTGGAAACCTCCTTTACATTACATAAATGAACAATTCTTTAATGATCCAAATGAAAAGACCTCCTTTCTATATATAGGATTCTAAGGGGTCATAATATAATTAGAGCCGACATAAAAATAATAATGTAAAGGCACAATAATAACAATTGTGGGCTTCCATGGGGCACAATAGTAACAATATGGGCACTACATGGTTGCATCAATATAATAAGGGGTTGTACTAATAAGAATAAGGGGTTACACTAGTAGTATAATGGCCTGACATGCCCCTCTCCTTGAAAAAGTGTTGTCCTCAACGCTTCAGTAGTTCTTGATCCTTCTGTATAAAATTCTTGTTCTTCCATGTGGAATCTTCAATGGGTAGGTTCTTCCACTTTATGAGATCCTATGAAATTGATCGATTTCGTAGTTGTTGCTTTCTTGTTTATATGACTACTCCAGGTTCCAATATGATTTTTCTTTCCTCTTCAATTTCTGGCAATATTGTTTGAATTGGGATCTTTTGCAACTTTTGAACAAGTGGCCATACTTCTTCGTCCCTCTTCCATTCATCCCTTGCTTCGTTTATCCAATCTAGTTGCATAATAGAAATAGCACAAAACAATGCTTCCACATCCTCATCCTTGAAGAGTCTTTCAATTCGATAAGGTCGCCATTTTTAAGTGCATGTAGTATTGCCAACATTTCCTTCTCATAAATAGCTTCCTTGAGATGTAGCAGTAAAAATACCCAATAACCTACATCAAAACATTTTTCACTACGATGTTGATCTACCTGTTGTTTCATTTGATTTTGCACCAAGGTGACGTTATCCTTTAAAAGTTGGAGAACTTGTTGTTGATGACTGATGTGATCTTTCACTGCTTGAACCTTTTTCTTCTTGATATGTCCTTCTATCTCTAGAGTTTGAGGAGTGGTAATTTCTTCCAATCCTTTACAAGATGTGGTCAGATTCATTTCTTGATGCTCGATGTGATCTTTCACTTCTTGAACATTTTTCTTCTTAATATGTCCTTCTATCTTGATAGTTTGAGGAGTTGTAATTCTTGCCAATGCTTTACAAGATATGGTCTGATTAATTTCTTCTTTCTCTGGGGCGAGGTCCTGGCATACATCCTCTTCTTTTGATGATTCTTGATCCTTTTCCTCCTCCTCTTCATATTCTATGTAGAATAATTTCTTCTCAGCACACTTATGACCTTTAGTGCATTTTCTATCACAATTGTAACAAAGCCCTTTTTCTCTTTTTTCTTCCAATTGTTGTGGTGTAACCCTTGTAGGTTGTGGAAGGTTAGGAGAAACAACACTTCCATATTTATAGTTGTGAAGGGTATGCTTCATAATTTTACTTTCTAGTATGTCACAAAGCCTTTTTACTCTTTCCAATTGTTGTGGTGTTTCTCTAAAGAAGGTGTTCCTCTTTGTATCCTCATAATGTGCTATCATTTCCTCCGTGAAAATTGACCACGTAACAAGTCGTTTACGAGAAAAAAGCCCTTTATACCAAAAAAATTGATCCTGTTCTAAATATGAAGATGCAATACATACCTTTTGTAACAGTGGTACACCATGTAGATCAAAATATTGCTCCATCTGAAGTATCCAATTTACCGGATCCTTGCCATCAAACTTCCTCATCTTGCTTTTTCTTGATTTTAGGAGCTCGATCTTGAAACAGCTGTAACTCTGTAATTTCGGATCTTTAAGTTCTAGAATTGCGACCTGTGGTAGCCCTCTGTGTCTTCTTTCCAATGCCACCAGTCTGACCCCAATTGAATTCTCCAATGAAGAGTTATGCCAAATCTCCCACAGTGACTTGATTAAAGACCTTTTCAGAAGAGCGGATTTGTATGAAGTGCCACATGTCACTATTTTTGACCTTTGCCTCTGAAAAATATATACAAGAAACTAAAGTCCATCCTCTTTTTGTACCTTCTTACGAAATTTCAATCTGATGCTCAAAGAGAAAGTTATGACTATTTTCCCCAGGTCACTTGTTTTGAATGTAATTCAGGATTCTGCAAAAGGACCAACTTCCTCAGATCATATCTCCGAAAATATAGCACAAAAGCTCTGAAATTCGGACCTGAGATTCAGCGCGATGTCTTCTCAAATGGGTTTTTTTTTTCGACTTCTGAAACGTCGCAGAAAAAAAGTTATAGCGAAAATGCCACGATGACCTGTTTGGAGCAGCGAAACCCTAGAAATCCAGAGGCTCTGATACCAAATGTTATGAAACCAGCTCAAGAAAAGATAGAAAAGATAGATCAACGCCTTAGAATTCAGCCTCTTCGAGGGGGAAACCTCCTTTACATTACATAAATGAACAATTCTTGGACGATTCAAATGAAAAGATCTCCTTTCTATATATAGGAGTCTAAGGGGTCATTATATAATCAGAGCCTACATAACAATAATAATTTAAGGGCACAATAATAACAATAGTGGGCTTCTATGGGGTACAATAGTAACAATATGGGCACTACATGGGTACATCAATATAATAAGGGGGTTGTACTAATAATAATAAGGGGTTACACTAGTAGTATAGGGGCCTAACACGATATCATCAGTGTCATGTCATGTCATGAGTCATCATGTGCCACATCATTTGTGGATTATGTAAATTCTATAATGGAAAATGTAATGTAAAGTGGAAGTCCAAGAGTCATCCATGCAATGGGAAAATTATGTGGGAGTCAAAAGGTCATAGAGAAGTCAAACAATCATGAGGGTAGTCTAAGAGTTACATCGGAGGTGAATGATCACCAGGAATTAGAGAGGAAGATAGTTGTTTTGGAGGAGTAAGTGAGTTATCTAATGCTCCACTATTAGGGCTAGTGGTGTTCATTGCCTTGATGTATCTTGGAACTTTTACTTAATTCAGAAGCTCATTGAGATGGCACACTTCCATGCATATGTCCTGAATATTGTAAGACTTTTCTTTTAATTTTTGCAATGTATGTTGTTTCTCATCTGTACTAAGGAAATTGAACTATTTTTGGTGGTTTTGGTACTTATCTTGTTAAAAATGTGTTGTATTTGCTTTAACAATCATTGCTTCCTTGTGAAGTATTCCATTGGTTGATCAATGATTCATTCTTATGTATGTGCTTGTGTGCCTTTTCTAGATTAGTACTATTACTTTTCTTTAAAGGGCCCACTATTCTCTCCCCTTTCAGTAGAAGGACCTTGATAATTTCCGTAGTTGAACATTTCACAAGGCATACTCACTTTCTGATCCAAAGATACATGTGTATTACTCTCTTGTGTTGAACTTTGTAGCCAAGGAAAATCTACAACAATACATGGAAGTCAGGTCGATTCTCTAGATGGGGCTTCTATTCCAAACGGTGTGAGATCTAATTGGAACTTCACATTGGGGAGACCCCATAAACACCATCAACAAAACCCATGCCTCAAGAATAACAATAATAAATTTATTTTTCTCTTTACAATAAATAAATAAAATCATGATTACATATGTCATTATGAAGGCCAAACCTAGTTACATATTTCAACAAAGAAGAGGGGGGAGAGGAGAGATTACATTATGCTTTTCAATGTAACAATTCTTCTAAATTCATGTAGGCTCTAGCGATGATTTGAACTTCTTCTGCAAGGATAGATACCAGATATTTTCTCTTACATTCTAGTGCCAATGTTTGCAAATCTAGGTTTTGTAAATGCATTTCTTTTGGTTCATTTATCTCTAGATGATCTTGCTTGCCCTCGCCATTTCTATATCCTTAGTATAGTTTTTTTTTTAATGTTTTTCCTTTATTATTTTTGTTACTTGTCCCTTTTCCTTTTCCTGGACCTATAGTTTCTTCTTTTATGGGATTTTTTTTAACTCCCCTCTTCTTTATTTTCTTCCATATTTGAAGTACTGTGTATCTATTGTGTTGAAAAATGTAGCAAGAAAGTCTCAATTTGATTTTGCCTTAGTCAGATTCACAAAATTTGAATTTCCAAATTAACAGACAACTTGGATACAATTAACTTATGTGACATGGCTTTTTTCACTCAGTTAACTCAATAAATTCGAGTTAGAGGAGTTAGAGTTCAGTTAAGCATGTGTGATTGCTAATTTCTAGCAATTAAGGTCAGTTATTTCAAGTTGTTTTTAGTTAAACTAGTTCTAACTGTTGGAGGAACTAGTGGAAGGTCAATTGTACAGTGAGACTTCAATCTAACTCAATGATCATCCAATTAACTGATCAATCAACCCAAACTAGCTAATGCATGTAGAGAACTCGAGGTCCCCGAATGTGGTGGAGATTCCAAGGCAATGTAACATCAATTGTAAACTAGTCTTGAGTGTAGAGGTGTTGCATGTAATCAGATGATCAACCTTGGGAATTGCACAAGCATTTTTGAGGAAATTCCCAAATAATAGGGTCCTAATTTCCTTAGGAATTGTGCAAGGAAATAGGGGCTCAAGCTGAGGCAGAAATTGACTAAGTCTAGTTTAGATCTTCTCATTGAGCAGAGAGATAGGTTATTCACTCACAAGTTAAGCTCAGATTGAGCTAGAAATTGTAATACATATATATTCATCAGATTAATGCAAGTAGGGAAAGGGGTATTTAACAATTTCTTTCCCCTAGAAAATTATTTTGCATGTGTGTTATTCCTTATTTCATGTATGAGATTGTTGTTCTAAATTGTGAATTGAATTTCACAAAGCAGTAAAGTAGGTTTGTGTCTTGTGATTTTGATTAAAATTTCACGAGAAATTGTAAATATACACCATAATTTCTACCTAGTAGCATAGCATGATTCACATTAGAACATGAATTTTGAAGTTGTTTCTCAAGAGGATCAAATTTGTAGTTCAATGTAGTAGAGTCTCTACAAAATTGGGAAGATGACCTTCAACGGGTTGAGACTAGAGTATGCCTTGGAAGGAAGCTCTAATTTCATTGCATGGAAAGATCACATATAGGAAGTATTGGATGAAAATGGAATTCTAGAATATGTCAAGACAAGCATTGCAAAACCACGGGCATTTGAAGCACAAACCTAGCGCAATGGAAGAAATATGTAGCCAAGGCGAGGAGAATAATCTTGGAGGGATTGTCTCAAATCTCCATGGAAAAGAAACTCCTTTTGAAATTTGGAAGGAACTCATAGAGATGTTCAAGAATAGCAGTGATCATAGAAAACTAGCCCTTAAAGACAAACTTCGAAAAATTAAAATGGAGAGGAATGATATTGTCCTGCAGTATCTCGCCAAATTTACACGAGTTCGGGATGAGCTTGGAGGGGTTGGTGTGACTATTGCAGAAGAGGACCTAGTGAGCCTAGCTCTTCTAGGAATTCCAAAATCTTGGCATAGTTACCAGGACTCAGTAAATGGAAGGGAAAATTTACCAAAGTGGGAAGGTTTGTAGTCCAACTTGGTACAAGAAGAGTTAAGGATAAATAACCAGGATGGAACTTCATGCAAAGAAGAGGATGAAGAAAATTTTGCATTGGTTGGAATGGGAAAGAAGGGAAAAGAGAAGAAATAACAAACCAAACCAGAATCCATCCAAAGGGGCAAGAAGAAAGACTTGTCCAAAATAAAATGCTTCAATTGTCATAAATTCGGGCACCATGCCAAGAAGTGTCCACACAAAAAATCAAGCAAGAAAAACATAGGAGGAGTAGTAAGTGAAACCTTGACTTCATATTTTGAGCTCGACTTCACCCTTATCATATGCATAGCCAACACAGTGATGGGGATCATGTGGTACTTGGAATCAAGTTCATCTTTCCACATGATAGGGTGTAGAGATTTTTTCAGTGACTTGGAGTAGAAATGATCTCGGTGGATATTAGTGGCCACCTGCCTATTCCACTTGGATCCCCAACACTGTCTCTTTCAGTTTTTTGGTTTCCTTAATTGTAGCACAGTTTACTAGTTTTGGCAATTTTTTAGGTCTTCAACTTTCGAAGTCGTTTTGAGGCCCTAAACGACGCTTTTAAGGGAAACAGAGAGACTATAAATGTCCTAAATTAGCTTACTAGTTTGTTCTAGGCCTTCTCTTCAATATCTTCGAAACAAGGTTATGATAGCCAAACAAAGATCGTATGCCAAAGTTACGATCCCAAGAAGTTGATGTACCAATTTACCCAAATGGGGCCCACAATTTTGGCTCTTCATCTCCTAGGGTTAGGTTTTTGGATGTTAGGGTTTTCCATTGCTTCTCAATAATAAATAGGCCTTTGAGCCTGATTGTAACACAGTTCAAAGGCATGTAGCCACCACATCTCTTCTCAAAGATAAGCTACCATCACCCGAGCTATCTTATTTCCATTATGTTTGTAAGCATAATTTAGTATTTTTCCATTAATGAAATGAAGTGTTTTTCTGTTGCATATTTGTATTTATGATTATATATGTAAATTTTTGCATTCCTGTTTAAGTTTGGATCAGTGGTATCAAAAAGTTCTGCTCTTTCTCTGTTTTTCTTTGCATGTCCCCAACAAGGTTAGGGTATAAGGAGTTAGGGCTCGATCTAGTTGAACCATTTCAAGATCATCCTCGAAAAACCCGACGACCTCCCATGGCGGAAGAAAAGAAAGACAAGGGGGCAGGAGATCCTTTCAAAATTTTGCTCAAGGAAGCCCTCGAGAGATAAAGGGATGCAATGATGGATAACTTTGCCCATATCCTTCGACGATTACCCATAGGCGATGCATCTTCATCCAAAAGAAACTCTGGAGGCACCATTCCTTTTAAGGTATAAGTTAACTTTGATATTCCCATATTTGAAGGCCTGATAGATGCAGACACCGTAGATAAATGGTTAAATATGTTGGAAGGATATTTTCTAGTTCATGACATTTCCAAGCAGGAAAATATTACTTTTCACTTCTCACAGCCACCCCACACGTCAAGGAATGGCGGGAAACCTACTGTGAACAAACGAATGAGAGTGAACCCTCGTTGTTTTCATCCGCACCCACTTGGGATTCTTCCAAGATGCCATCAAGGAGCAATATTACCCTGTAGGGAGCTATGAAGATAAATACATAAAGTGGACCATCCTATGGAAGGGAAGAGACCAAGATGTGTCAGATTTCAAAAATATTTTCCATACCCTTCACACGAAGCTGGGTATCAAGGATACTGAGCAGAAATTGGTGCTCAAGTATCGCGACTATCTACACAAGTACATACATGATGAGATGGAGTTCTTGGACATTTCCTCACTCGACATAGTGTACCAATACGTTGTCAAGATTGAGAAGAAGTTTAAACATAAGAAGCGAGACTTTGGATCTGTTAATCCAAAACAAGGAAAAGGCACCACCAAACCATAGAACAAATGGCCAAGCAAAGGTGGGGTTACCTAGGACAACCCATCCAAGCTGCAAGCAAAGAACAACGCCACGAAGACAAATAAGGACACAGGAAAATGGTGTGGGTTCCATAATATCTCCATTCACAATACAAGTGAGTGTCGGGCCAAGCAGTCACCAGTGGTTGAGCTAAAGGGTTCTCAATAAGATGCATGTTTCAACTCTTAATCAAAACCTGATAAGGGAACTGACAAAGGGAAGTAGATCATTGATGAGGAGCCGAATAACACTGTGGCCACAACCAAGATCCAGAAGATTGAGCCTGAAGATCCAGAGGAGGGGGAACGCCTCTTCCACTCATAGATGTGGCTGAAGGGTTCTCCACTGCAGTTCATTGTCGATAGAGGGAGCCAAAATAACCTCATTTCAGTATAGGTCATGAAGCAGTTGGGCCTAAAGACTACAACACATCCACATTTGTACACCATAGGGTGGCTTCACCAAGGACGAGATCTTCGCATTAGCCAACAGTGTCGCCTTCCCCACAGCATCAAGCCTTTCATGAATGAGGTACTGTGTGATGTTTCTCCTTTTGAAGTTTGTGATGTATTGTGTTATGAAACCAACTCACAAAAAGATAGAAAAGATAGATCAACAACTTAAAAATCAGCCTCTTTGAGGGGGCAACCTCATTTACATTACACAAATGAACAATTCTTGGATGATACAAATGACAAGACCTCCTTTCTATATATAGGAGTCTAAGAGTTCATAATATAATTAGAGTCGACATAACAATAATAAGGTAAAGGCACAACAATAAAAATACTGGGCTTCTATGGGGCACAATAATAACAATATGGGGACTACATGGGCACAACAATATAATAAGGGGGTTGCACTAATAACAATAAGGGGTTACACTAGTAGTATAGGGACCTAACATGCCCCTCTCCTTCAAAACATGTTGTCCTCAACGCGTGAGTAGTTCTGGATGCTTCTGTATAAAATTATTGTCCTCCCATGTGGAATCGTCAGCAAGTAAGTTCTTCCACTTGATGAGATACTTTGAAAGTGATCGATTTCGTAGCTATCAGGTTTTTGTTTCCATGACTGCTTTAGGTTCCAATATGATTTTGCCTTCCTAGTCAAGTTCTGATAATATTGTTTGAATTGGGAGCTTGTCACCTATAACCTTCTCTAAGCACGAAACATGGAAAACTGGGGGCACTCAGAAGATGCAGGAAGCTCCAATTTGTATGCAATAGTACCAACCTTTTGCATCACCTTATAAGCACCATAGTACTTTGGTGATTATTTATTATCCTTCTTAGCTTGCTTGACAAACATTTGTTTGTATGGTTGTATTCGTAAAAATACCCAATCGCCTACATCAAAACTTCTTTCACTGTGATGTTGATCTGCTTGTTGTTTCATTTGATTCTACACCAAAGTGGGGTTATACTTTAAAAGTTGGAGAACTTGTTGTTGATGCTCGATGTGATATTTCACTGCTTGAACCTTTTTCTTCTTGGTATGTCCTTCTATCTTGAGAGTTTTAGGAGTGGTAATTCTTGCCAATGCATTACAAGATATGGTAGGATTCATTTCTTGATGCTCGATGTGATCTTTCACTTCTTGAACCTTTTTCTTCTGGATATGTTCTTCTATCTTGAGAGTTTGAGGAGTGGTAATTCTCGCCAATTATTTACAAGATATGATCGGATTCATTTCTTCTTTATCTAGGGTTGGTTCCTGGTGTATATCCTCTTCTTTTGAAGTTTCTTGATCCTTTTCTTCCTCCTCTTCACAATTTATGTAAAATAATTTCTTCTCGGCACACTTATGACCTTTAGTGTATTTTCTATCACAACTGTAAGAAAGCCCTTTTTCTATTTTTTCTTCCAATTATGGTCGTGTAAACCTTGTAGGTTGTGGAAGGCTAGGAGAGAAAACACTTCCATATTTATAGTTGTGAGTGGTAGGATTCCTTGTTTCCATAACTCCGCTTTCAATTTTTCTTTCCAACCTTCTCCAATGAATCTGGTTCCCAAAGACAAACCTCATGTTGAATGTTGTCCTTTGAAGTCCCTATGAAGACATCAATCCTGTGCTTCTCTAGAATATCATTTACCCTTATATTCAATTTTTGCAAGTCCTCAATGTGCTCTACCATTGAACCCTTTTGTTTGATATTTATCAATTGGTTAAAGAAGGTGTTGCTCCTCATAATGTGCTATCATTTCCTCCGTGAAAATTGACCAAGTGACAAGTGGTTTATGACAACAAATCCCTCTATACCATACAAATTGATTTGGTTCTAAATATAAAGATGAAATATGTACCTTTTGTAACAGTTGTACATCATGTATATCAAAATATTGCTCCATTTGTAGTATCCAATTTATCGGATCCTTGCCATCAAACTTCCTCATATCACTTTTTCTTGATTTTAGGACCTTGATCTTGAATCTATTGTATCTTTGAAATTTCGAATCTCCAAGATCTTAAATTGAGATTTGTGATAGCCCTCTGCGTCCTCTTTCCAATGCCACCAGTCTTATCGAAATTGGATTCTTCAAGTAAGAGTTATGCCCAATCTCCCAAGATGACCTAATTATATACTTCAATGTGTCATTGTTTCAACCTTCAGACCTAAAACTGATATATAGAAAACTAGAGGTTGTCCTCTTTCTATAAATTCTTATAAAATTTCAATATGATGCTCAGAAATAAAGTTATGATGATTTTCCCCAGGTCGCTTGTTTGAGATATAATTCAAGATCCTGAAAACATCCTAACTACATTGGATCATATCTCTGAAACTATAGAGAGAAAAGATCTAAAATTCTGACTTGAGGTTCAAAGATATTTCAACTCAAATGGGTTTTGTTTTTAGCTTCTGAAACGTTGCAGAAAAAATGTTATAGTGAAAATTCCACAATGACCTGTTTGGATCAATGAAACCTTGGAATCCAAAGCTTTGATACCAAATGTTATGGAACAAGCTCACAAAAATATAGAAAAGATAGATCAACGACTTAAAAATCAACCTCTTCGAGGGGGAAACCTCCTTTACGTTACACAAATGAAAAATTCTTGGATGATACAAATGGCAATACCTCCTTTCCATATATAGGAGTCTAAGGGTCATAATATAATTAGAGTCGACATAACAATAATAATGTAAAGGCACAACAATAGCAATAGTGGGCTTCTCTGGGGCACAATAATAACAATATGGGGACTACATGGGCACAACAATATAGTAAGGGGGTTCCACTAATAACAATAAGGGGTTACACTAGTAGTATAGGGACCTAACATATTGTTAGGGCAACCATACTTGTGGAAGTGACATGTTGTATATGAGTCTAGACATCACTTTATGATTATTACCTTGGCCAGCGAGTTGTACAACATACCAAAGATAGCCCCACCTACCACCATCTCTCTGATCACTGCAAAGCAATGCAGTAAGATCATTTCCCAGACCAGGAAATTGGTTTTCCTTATGATTCGCCCTCAAGGCAAGAAGAAGTTTGTGGCCACGGCTTCTAGGCAGGGCTCCTCTACAAAGCAACAACAAATGGAAAAGGTTGTGGAGGAGTACAGGGATATTTTTGCCTCACCTACAGGGGTACCTCTACACTGTCAATTCAAGCACTCCACCAATCTAACCCCAAGCACACCACTGCCCAATGGGTCGATCTATCGATGCTTTATTCTGGAGAACGATGAGATCAGGAGGCAGATTCGGGAACTATTGCAGAAAGGGCACATTAGTCCAAGCTCATCACCCTGTTGGAGCCTGATTATATTGGTACAGAAAAAGGATGGGACCTGGAGGCTATGTATTGACTACTAGGCATTGAACAAGATCATTGTATGGAATAGGTACCTAATCCCATAGATTGATGACCTTCTTGACCAGCTCAAGGGGGCCAAATATTTCATCAAGATTGAATTGAAGTTAGGTTATCACCAAGTGACTATAGAACCCTCTGATGTGTGCAAGACTGCCTTCAAATCTAAGGAGGGCCTTTTCGAATGGTTGGTCATGTCATTTGGATTGACAAACGCCCCTGCAACCTTTATGAGACCGATGGATGATTTCTTGTGACCCTTCATCAATGCATTCGTGATGGTGTATTTAGATTACATCTTAATCTTTAGCTAGAGTTGGGAAGAGCACCTCCACCATATTTGACAGGTCCTTAGAACCCTGCGGCAACATAAGTTGTGTGCTAACTTGGAGAAATGCACCTTTAGCCTGACCCAAGTTCAATATCTAGGGTGCATAATTGATGAGAAGGGTGTACATGTGGACCCGTCCAAGATACAAGTCATTCGGGATTGGCTAGCCCCAACCACTCTAACAGAGCTCCGCAACGTTTTGGGCCTTCCCAATTTCTACTGTAGGTTTGTGTTGGGGTTCTCTCATATCACTTGGCCTTAAGTCAAGTCACCAAGGGTGGAGCAAAAGTAAAAAAAAATTGGTCTGAAACCCAACAACAAGCATTCTTCAAGTTGAAGAATTGCCTCTATTCTGCACCAGTGCTCACATTACCAGACCTCCAACAACCATTTGAGATTGAGACATATGCTTCCGACTATATATATATACCTAGGGTGGATAATATGGGGTACAAAGAGAGGAACCTAAGGGAATAATGTAATAATGGGATGGGCCATAGTAATAAATAAGTTGGTTAACCCGTATCATGTAAGGGACCACAAGTAGTTAGTAATAATGTAATGGGCCCATGGTATTAGATAAATGCTATTGAGGGAACCATGGTAATGACCCATGGTATTGTATGTATGAGGCCTATATAGAGGCTAGAGACTCCACATTAAGAGATGTCAAGGATTATTTGTTTGAACAGGCATATGGCTTGTGGAGTGTTCTCCTTCCTTAAGGAGTGAATGTATGGTGTTGCCCTACCTTAAGGGTTTGATATTAATAAAGTGACGCATTTCTATATTCAGATCTTGTTATTCTTGTGTTTATTTCTATTTCTCATATATTTTCAGGTCAGATCTATAACAAGTGGTATCAGAGCACTTTCTTGGGCAAAAGTGGAGATTTTTTTTTTTTGTAGGAACTTTCTAGGGCAGCGAGTTTGCAGATAAGATATGTACATTTTGGGGTGAAATCTGAAAAATCTAATTGCAAATCTGGATTCTTTGTGAAAAAAATACCAAGTTCAAAAAAAAAACTTGGCCGAATCGGAGTCTGGATGAGGGAGATATCACTGATCTAAAAATCAGTGGTGTTGCAGACAATTTTTTAGGGAAACAAGTTTAAGGCACAGATCTAGACGTTCTGGTGCAAGATATGCAAAATCTAATTACATATATAGATTCTTTGTGAAAAAATACCCGATTTCAAAAAAACAAATCAGCTGAATTGGAGTCTGGATGAGGGAGATATCGTTGATTTAAAATCAACTCTTTTTTCAGAATTTCTGGTGACGGCAGGAGAGTTGCAGCGCAGATCTGAAATTTCAGTGCCTGGATCAGGATTTCTATCACATGGGAAGATGTATAATGGTTGTTTCATTTCCGAAAACAGGTCATAATAGAGATTTTGCGCAATATTGACTAAACTGTGACAATTTCAAATTTTCACCAAAATTTTGTTGTGATGGCGGGCCTAGATCAGAGTTTGAGGGACGTGTATAAATTTGAGGGCTCTCATCCGACTAGATGGCTAGCACAAATGGAAAAATATTTCATATTGAATTACATCATAGATGATGTGACTCAGCTGAGTGTGGGAAAAATGTACTTGGACCCCGAAAGATGGCAATGGTGGCAATGTCATAAAAAATGCCATCCAAGGACAAATACTTGGAAGATGTTCACAAAATCTATTTGTGACCACTTTGACCGTAAATATAATCTTGTGGGTCCTCTTACTAAGCTCACACAAACAGACACACAACCTAGCAAATATTTTATTTTTACAGGAAAGAAGGAAACCAAGAAACCTAAAGGGTTATTTTCTGCTGGTATCTCCTTATTGCAAGTTCATAGATTGATTCAGAAGGAGAAGATCATTGTTTCTATAAATCCTAGTTGCAAGCATAATTTTATCAATGTTAATTTAGAAAAAAAATTGCAAGTTCCAGCAAAATACATTGAAAACACACAGGTGGATGATGAGGATGTTCAAGTGTATAAGGATTTGAAGATTTCTATGGATAAGTATGTGTTGCATGGTGATTTTTATACTTCAGAGATGGATAATATGGATGTTGTTTTGGGATATCCTTGGATGGAATCTGTGGGTACTATTAATATTAATGTGCAGAAGATATTTCTGAAGCTCTGGTATAAAAAGAAAAAAATTACAGTACAGGATACTTTCATCAATAAATAGGTAGAGTACATGGAGGCTGAAGCAGAAGATGTTCCAAGGACTGACATATCAGATGATAAGCACATAATGATTTACAATCAAACATAAACAGAGGCTGAAGTAGAAAAGGTTACAGGTGTTGATACATTAGATGCAGGCTTAGTGGTTGAAGTAATATTGGAAGATAAGACACCACAGCAAGCACCACAACATACATTAGGTAATAGTTAGGCTCTAGTAAAGGGTGATTTAAATAAAAAGACATCGTGGGTTAAAACTTCAACATATCATCACCTACATCACCCCGCAAGAAAACAACCAACAAGATGGCAACCAATTAGCCATAAAGACAACAACCCCTACATGACGGATAGCGAGGATCCAAGATCCGCCTACTACACATCAACACAGAAGCCCTACCATGGTCAACTTCCATCTCAAGCGAGCAAGGCACCAGCAAGATCGAGGGTTCAACTTTCTCTTGGATGGCTAGATGTGCGTGCATGGTACTAGTGGACTACTCTTTTGAATAGATCTTATCATTTGTATTCTTCCCATGTTTTGGGGACGAAACATGTTAAGGGGGGTGGAATGTTATATACCTAGGGGGAATAATATGGGGTACAAAGGGAGGTACCCAAGGGAATAATTTAATAATGGGATGGGCCATAGTAATAAATAAGGTGGTTAACCCGTACCATGTAAGGAACCACAAGTAGTTAGTAATAATGTAATGGGCCCATGGTATTGGATAGATGGCAGTGAGGGAACCATGGTAATGACCCATAGTATTGTATGTATGAGGCCTATATAGAGGCTAGAGACTCCACATTGAGAGATGTCAAGGATTATTGTATGAACAAGCATATGGCTTGTGGAGTGTTCTCCTTCCTTAAGGAGTGAATGTATGGTGTTGCCCTACCTTAAGGGTTTGATATTAATAAAGTGAAGCATTTCTATATTCAAATCTTGTTATTCTTGTGTTTATTTCTATTTCTCATATATTTTCAGGTCAGCTCTATAACAGAGGCTCTGTATTGACTACTGGGCATTAAACAAGATCACTGTATGGAATAGGTACCCAATCCCATGGATTGATGACCTTCTTGACCAGCTCAAGGGGGGAAAATATTTCATCAAGATTGAATTGAAGTTAGGTTATCACCAAGTGCCTATAGAACCCTCTGATGTGTGGAAGACTGCCTTTAAATCTAAGGAGGGCCTTTTCGAATGGTTGGTCATGTCATTTGGATTGACAAACGCCCCTGCAACCTTTATGAGACCGATGGATGATTTCTTGCAACCCTTCATCAATGCATTCATGATGGTGTATTTAGATTACATCTTGATCTTCAGCTAGAGTTCCTTTAAGCAAGCGTTCCAAGATGATTTGGGAGGCACACTATAGTCATGTCGTTGGACATTTCGGAGTAGAGAAAACAATGGCGGTACTACAGAAGTATTTTTATTGGCCAAAACTTCATCAGGATGTTGGGAAGTACATTAGATCCTGCATGGCCTGCACCATTACCAAACCAACCAACAAGAAGCAAGGCCTGTATACTCCTCTACCTACTCCTAGTTGGCCTTGGGAATCTGTCTGCATGGATTACATGTCGGCCCTTCCTTCTACTAACCACAACAATGATTGTGTTTCCGTGATCGTCGACAGATTCTCTAAGATGGCCATCATGGCAGCCTACAAGAAGGGTAGCACAACAGAGGCCACTGCTAAACTCTTCTTTGAGCGAGTGTGGGTACACTTTGGGATCCCATAGTACATTGTCTTAGATCAAGACATCATATTCTTGAGTGCATTTTGGTCAAGTCTCTAGTCGATGCTGGATAAAAAGAACTTACTAAGTCCATGGCTTTCGATCCCAAAACTGATGGCCAAATAGAGGTTGTCAACAGGATGATTGTACACATTCTACGCATTTACAACTCGAAGCATCCATGTACATGGGATGAAAGCCTCCCCTATGTCCAGCACAGCTACAACGAAGTTTTTCACAACTCAACGGGCCACAACCCCTTTCAGGTAGGGCTAGGATTTGAGACATTATGTCCCATTGATGTGGCCATACCATTTGTAGCTACTCCGGTAGATTTGCTCATGTCCAGTCCGAAGCTAACACTGCTAACAACTTTATTGAGCACATTCAATACATTCGCCAACAGGTCCATGATATATTGGACAGAGCCAATGCTAAGTACAAGCAGCGCCATGATCGACATTGTGTGCCACACAAGTTCCATGTGGGCGAAAAATTTTGGATACATTTGCAGAACGAGCGCCTCGCTGGACCCCACCGCAAGCTTCTCCTGCTCTGATATGGGCCATACACCATCACCAAGGTTGTAGGGGACAATGTCTTCAAGCTTAGCATTCCATCGTTCTTTGGTTTGCACCCAGTGTTCAATGTAGACCACCTTCGGCCATACTTTCCACCATTGCTGCACACATCCGACATTGCAGAACAGCTCACACCAATAGAGCTAAACCCAGACTGCATGGAATAGGCCATCGCTGATCAGATCATGGACACACAGATCAAGAACACTTGCCAACAGAAGATCCAACTGTATCACGTTGTTAAAGCTAGCCAACTCCTTCACCAAGGAAAGTGGCTCACCAGGGATCAAGTTCAGCAGAAGTTTCCCCATCTCATGGAGGCACTCAATGCAATGAGGACCATTGCTTCCTAAGGGGGGATTCAAACTTAAACAACTTACATATATAATCATAAATATAAAGATGTTGCAGAAAAACACTTCATTTCATTAATGGAAAAATACTAAACTATGCTTACAAATAGAATGGAAATAAGATAGCTTGGGCGATGGTGGCTTATCTCTGAAAAGAGATGTGGTGACTACATGCCTCTGAATTGTGTTACAGTGAGGCTCAAAGGCCTATTTATTATTGAGAAACAATGGGAAACCCTAAACAACCAAAAACCTAATCCTAGGAGATGAAGCGCCAAAACTATGGGCCTCGTTTGGGTAAATTGGTACATCAACTTCCCGGGGTCGTAACTTTGGCATACGATCTCCATTTGGCTATCATAATACCTCATTTCAAAGATATCGAAGAGAAGGCCTAAAACAAACTATTAGGCTAATTCAAGACATTTTTGGTCTCTCCATTTCCCCTAAAAACGTCGTTTATGGCCTCAAAATGACTTCGGAAGTTCAGGATTCAAAAAATTACCAAAAATAGTAAATTGTGCTACAATTAAGGAAACCGAAAAACTGAAAGAGACAATGTTGGGGGTCTAAGTGAAATAGGTTGATGGCCACCAATATCCACTAGGGTCCAGAAAGATCTCCATATTCATATTGAGCTAGGGGATTATGAAAGGTACAATGCAACTGAGATTGGTACAATCACCTTTTAGAGGGAGTCAGACTCCCCTCTAAGACTCAAGGATGTCATGTTCCTTCTAGGACTAAAGAAAAATCCCATCTCTATTTCAATTGTGGAAGACCATGGTTATGATGTGATTCTTCAGTAAAGGAAAAGCATTCCTGAGACACATAGCCACAAAATAGGTGAAGTAGATTAGGGTTCATGTGAAGAACCTGTATAAGGTAGATATGGAAGATTGTGTTGCATTAAGTAGTAAAGCAGAGAAAGTGTAGAGTTGCGATGTCAGTGAACTTTGGCACAAAATAATTGGCCATTTTCATTATGGTGCCTTGAAGATTATGCAGCAAATAACCACTAACCTCCTCAAAGGAGCATTTGAGAAACATGATGTATGCAAAGGATGTACCTTGGGGAAGTATGAAAAATCCACATTCCATGATCGAGATAGAAAAGCACATGCAGTCTTGGAAAGGATCCACTCTGATATCTGTGGACCTTTCTCGACAGCCTCCACTACCAGACAAATATTTTGTCATTTTTATTGATGACTTCTCAAGGAAGTGTTGGATCTTCTTCATGCGAAAGAAATATGAGACATTCTCCAAGTTCGTAGAATTCAAGGCATTGGTTGAGAAAGAAGCCGACAAGAAGGTGAAGGCTCTCATGAGCAATAATGGAGGTGAGTATGTTTTGAATTAATTAAAAAATTTATGTGTGAAAGAAGGCATTTGTAGAGAGCTGACAACACCCCACAAACCACAAAAGAATGGGGCAGCTGAGGCAACGACTGTGTTTTTGTGGACATTTACAGATTCTCGAAGACGGCCATTATGGCAGCCTACAAGAAGAATATCACAATAGAATCCACTGGTAAACTCTTCTTTGAACGAGTGTGGGCACACTTTGGGATCCCACGGTCTATCATCTCAGATCAGGACAACAGGTTCCTTAGTACATTTTGGTCCAGTCTCTAGTCAATGTTGGACACCAAGCTCACTAAGTCCACAAATTTCCATCCCCAAAGAATCCTATCAAAATATTTCTCGGGTGATGGTAGCTTATCTCTAAGAAGAGATGTGGCATCTACATGCCTATGAACTGTGTTATAATGAGGTTTGAGGGCCTATTTTTATTGAGAAGCAATGGAAAACCCCAAACATCCAAAATCCTAACCCTGGGTGTTATAGACATATTTGGACACTGCAACCCCAATCACATATGTCCATAAACCAAGGGATTCTAAGTCCCTAAAAGTTTTGTTTCATACCCTAAAGGAGCAAGGTCAGCTTATTACATCATCTCCCAGAAGTTCTCCATGAAAAACTACTCAGAACTGGTCAAAACTAGACCATCTCACCTGCTCCATGGTCAGGGTACGATGCATCTCACCTACTATACACAGGAAGTGTGATGCATACTAAAAAGTCCTTCTATAGGGTGTGATGAGCGATAATAGACAAATGGTAGAGACAGTTTGCTAAGTGGATGATCAAAGAATCTTCTAGAAACTTCTCATATGACACTTGCCTCTCAGAATTTGCCCAGGGATGAGTAATAGATCAATGAAATCTCCAAGTGGAGCCAAGAACTATCAGTGGAATGACACTAATCAAAAACCCAGAGCTGACTCACACCTCTGCAAATATCTATATATGGATCCCTCATCCCAGAGATCTAGGGGTTGGAAGGCTAGAATCTTGTATTTTTGTAAGGAAGTGTTGTTGGTTTCTTTGTGGAACATCATAGTGTTGGGTGATCTAAGCTTTTCATGAGGTGAAGAAGGGCTTTCATGCTGGGAGGATGATGATGGGTTAGATAAATGGGTTGTAATCCTCTCTTCTACTCTTTCTATCAATAAAGCTATTTGAGTTTTCCTCCACATTCTTGTATGTCTGAGTTGATATATGCATTTGTGTGGTCAATATATATATGGTCCTATGTTGTTTATGATTGTAGATCTCTGTGCTTTGATGGTATTACGTTGCTTTGACTCTACAGGTGTTCTTTGAAGCGGGACAAGCAAGGAAGGAGCGGCAAAGATCTATCAAAGGGGAGAGGAAACAAGCAAGGAGCCAAGCGAAAGACTGAGGTTGGTACTCTCTGCTTCTCTCTCATCTACTTCTCATAAAGGAAAATGCAAGTAACTTTAGTTTTTTTGTTTCTAAGATAGCTACCCATCTTAGTGGGACTCGTAGCTCTGAATGGACACTAGATTTCCCAATAACACTAGGAGATGAAACGCCAAACTATGGGCCCCGTTGAAGTACATCAGTACATCAACTTCCCGGGGTCGTAACTTTAGCATACGATCTACGTTTGATGCGCATGATACCTCGTTAGAAATATCTATCTGAGGACTACAATTGTTGATGGCAAATAAAAAGTCAAAAGCTCAAATTCACCACCGGTGATTTTCCCAAAAAACGTCATTTAGGGCCTCAAAACGGCTCCAGAAGTTTAGGACCCGAAAAACTACCAAGAATAGTAAACTGTGCTACAATTAAGAAAAAAGAAAAATTGAAAGCAAAAATGGTGGGGATCCAAGTGGAATAGGTGGGTGACCACCAATATCCACTTGGATCATTCCTCCCCCCTTAGGAAGCAATGGTCCCCATTGCGTTGAGTTTCTCCATGAGATGAGGAAACTTTTGTTGAACTTGGTCCCTAGTGAGCCACTTGCCCCGATGAAGGAGTTGGCCTACTTTGAAAACTCAATATAGTTGGATTCTTTGTCATCAAATGTCCTTGATCTATGTTTCCATGATCTGATCAGTTGTGGCTTGTTCCATGCAGTGTGGATTTAACTCTGTAGGTGTGAGATGTTTTGCAATGTCTGATGTGTCCAACAATGGTGGGAAGTATGGTCGAAGGCATCCCACATTTAACACTGGATGCAAGCCAATGAATGGGGGAATGCTGAGCTCAAATGCATTGTCTCGCACAACCTTGGTAATGGTGTAAGGACTATATTAGAGTGGTCTGAGTTTCTGATAGGCTCTGGCAAGGCGTTCCTTCTACAAATTCAACTAGATTTTGTCCCCCACCTGAAACTTGTGTGGCACCCGATGTTGATCATGTTGTTGCTTGTACTTGGCATTTGATGTGCTCAATGTGCTCAATGAAGTTTTTTTCCTTGTCAGCTTCAGACTGGACATGACCCGAATCTTCCTGAGTAGCTGCAAATGGTATGGCCACATCAATGGGAGATAGTGGCTGGAATCCCAAGCCCACTTGAAAAAGGTTGTATCCAATCGAGCTATGGAGATCTTGGTTATAGCTGTGTTGGAAATAGTGGAGGTTCTCATCCCATGTGCATGGATGCTTTGAGTTGCACATGCGCAAAATGTGTACGATCATCCTATTGATGACCTCTATCTAGCCATTTGTTTGGTGATGGAAAGTTGTGGAATTAGTGAGCTTGGTGTCCAGAATCGACCAAAGAATAGACCAAAATGTACTAAGGAACCTATTGTCCCGATCTGAGATGATAGAATGTGGGATCCCAAAGTGTACCCACACTCGTTCAAAGAAGAGTTTAGCAGTGGCTTCTGATGTGATATTCTTCTTGCAGGCTGTCATAATGGCCATCTTCAAAAATCTAACGAAGACCACAAAAACACAGTCATTACCATTCTTAGTAGAAGGAAGGCTCGACATGTAATCCATGGAGATTGATTCCCAAGGTCGACTAGGGGTAGGCAGTGAAGTATAAAGGCCTTGCTTCTTGATGGTCAGTTTGGTAATGGCATAGGTAGTATAGGACCTAATGTACTTCCTGACATACTGTCTAAGATTCAACTAATAGAAATACTTTTGCAATACTGCCACTGTTTTCATGACCCCAAAATTCCCAATGGCCCGACTGTGTTGCACTTCCCAGATCATCTTGGCACACTCGCTTGAAGGAACATAAAGGTGTCCCAGGTGGCATAACAGTGCATCTTGGAGGTGAAAATATGGAACTTGCTGACCCTCCAAGAGTGTTTGGTATGTGTGGCCAAATTTTGGGTCGCTTTTGTATGGAAGTGGCTAATCAGAAGTCTCATGCCCATAAGAGTTGAGCACAGTGGTTAACGCCATGATCGGTGGTTGGTTGAGGAAGTATGCAATATTATTGGTGTTGCCCTTCTTGTACTTGATATTCAAATGGAACTATAGTAGGTATGTGGGACACTTCTTATGTCGATCATTATGCAACTTACCTTACGTATATATGAACTACAGGGGTCGGTGGTTTGTGTGGATGATCATTTCCTTCCCCAAAACATAATGTTTCCATTGTCAGCAGGCCTTCACAATGGAATAATTCTATTTGTCATAAGTGGGATACTTCCGAACTGTGTCTAAAAGTGTCTCACTATGATATGCCACTGGATGCCCCTATTGAGTAAGGATTACCCCAATAGCATAGTTAGAGGAATCTGTATCGATCTCAAATGGTTATTGTAATTCTGGTAATGTGAGAACTGGTGCAGAGTAGAGGCGATGTTTCAACTTATGAATGCCCTCTATTTATATTCAGACCAAAATAATTTTTCTTTCGCTCCTCCCTTTCTGACTTGACTCAAGGGCCAAGTGATATGAGAGAACCACAACACGAACCTGCAGTAGAAATTGGCAAGACCCAGAAAGTTGCAGAGCTTTGTTAGAGTGGTTGGGGTTGGCTAATCCTAAATGAATTGGATCTTTGCTGGATCCACATGCACCCCCCATTCATTAATAATATATCCTAGACAATGAACCATGGTCATGCCAACAGTTCATTTCTCCAAATTGGCACACAACTTGTGTTGTCGCAGTGTTTGGAGAACTTATCGGATGTGGTGGAGGTGCTCTTCCCAGCTTTGGCCGAAGATTAGGATGTCATCCAAGTATACAACTACAATGAGTTGGTGAATGGCTGCAATATGTCATCAATCAACCTCATGAAGGTTGCAGGAGCATTTGTCAACCTGAAAGACATAATCAACCATTTGAAAAGAACCTCCTTGGTTTTGAATGCAGTGTTCCACACATTGGAGGGTTCGATTGGTACCTGGTGATATCCGAACTTCAGGTCGATGTTGCTAAAATATTTGGGCCCCTTGAGTTGGCCATATCAGGCCAATTTCATCACCCTGTGGGAGCCCGATCGTGTTGGCACAGAAGAAGGATGGGACTTGGAGACTCTGTATCATTCATTTCACTTGTTTAATACCTAGCATAAACTCAGTAATTTTGTTTCATTTTTTTGCCTAGCACAACTTAGTGATTTCATATCTCAGTAATTTCGTTTATGTTTTTCTTTTTGCAATGAAATAAAGTTGTAGTAGATAAGAGTGGTAGTTTTTCTCAGCTTCTGAATTCAAGCACATTTCATTTCCAAGTTGATAAATTAGGATTTTCTTTATGTCATTTCATGCTTTCATAGTTAGCTTTGTTTAGCTACAACATAAAAATCCAAAAAAAATTGATAAGTTGAAAGTAAGATTAGCATAACATGTCTATTGAAAAGAGTTAAAATCATTATCCAATCATTCTAAAAGCTCAATTCAATAAAAACGAATTCTAAATATAACATTTAGGATAATCAATTAACAATAAAATCTTAGGAATAACATCCTAGTATAGATAATAACATCAGCTCAACAATAATTCTAGAGTTTGACATTAACTTAGATAATGATAACATAATCACCTTAACGACATAAAAGACTTCTAGCACATATAATGCACTTGCACTTCATCAGTATATCTACCCTGGTTGATAATTTATGCTTACAATTTAAGAACATTAAATTGACTAAACAACTGTGATGATGGATAACTTTTCCCAAATCCTTCAACGGTTGCCCACTAATGGTGCATCCACATCCAATAGTCACTATGGAGGCGCCGCTCCTTTTAGGTACAAGTAAAATTTGACATTCACATATTTAAGGGCCAAATAGATGCAGGCACCATAGATAAATAGTTAAATATAGTAGAAGGATATTTTTATGTTCATGATTTTTCTAGTTGGGAAAAGATTACTTTTTCTCTTCTCAAAGATGTCCCCCACGTCAAGCACTGGTGGGAAACCTACTGTGAGCAGAAGGATGAAAGTACACCCTCACTGTTTTCAGCCACACCCACTTGGAATTTGTTTCGGGATGCCATCAAGGAGTAGTACTACCCTATTGGGAGCTAGGGAAAATTTAGGGGCTAATATTTGCAAGTGGGCTAATTTTCCATGTTTTTTCCAAAACAAGATTCACCAATTTCCATTTTTTCTAAAAATGATTCGCCCAAATTTTATAGTATAATTTTTTTACCTTAAAAATTGCCAAAATTTTACAAATGCTATATAAAATTATTATAAATTTGAATATTTTTACAAAAATATCTTCAAACATTTTAGACTTACATATTATCAACTAGTAAGATTCGCCAAGGTTTCTAAACTTCAAAATAAATATGTATGCTTAAAGTTTTCCCTATTGGGAGCTATAAGGATAAATACATATAGTGGACCACGTTGTGGCAGGGAAGGGACCAAGACATGCCAGAGTTTACCGATGTTTTTCATACCCTTCGCAGGAAGTTGGGTATCAAGGATTATGAGAAACATTTGGTACTCAAGTATTGTGGTTTCCTAAACAGGTACATCTAGGATGAGATGGAGTTCCTAGACATCTCCTCGCTTGACACAACATACCGACACGCTATCAAGATCAAGCAGAAGCTTAAACAGAAAAATCAAGACTTTGGATCTGTGATTCCGAAGCAAGGGAAAGGTGCCCCCTGTTGTGGCTAAATCTTGTAACATGTAGCACAAGTGTTGCAGGAGGCAAGGAAATCTCCCTAGAGATAGCCTATGGGTTGATTATAGACTAGTGCCTAGGACGTCTTAAATAGAGGAGTGCTTGTAAGGTTATATTGTAAGGCAGTTACAACTCTCCAATTGTCATGTAAAACAAAAAAGGAAATAGGAGGGGCTTGGTTCAATAAGCTTTCAAAGAGGAATATTCAAGCCAACTCATGAATCCAATTTCTGGGGGGTATTTGGGCAATCTCAAAGAGAAATGAATTCTCTTTCTGGTATCTACCACACTAAAATGAAACAGCTTAAACTGAAGTCGTATTGATGGTAGAGAGGAGGAAAGGAGGGAGAGAAATAGATGCATAGGTCTGTAAAAAACATAATCCTAGGCAACAATGTTCCAATAGAAAGGGGAATTCAATGGATAGGGCTATAAGCAAGATAGAATCCTAACCCGTGATTTTCCATTGAGATGATAGAAATAGAGGAGAAAAATAAGGTTTCAGATCAGATATAACATGGGTATCGTTCTCTGCCAAAGCAGCTAAAATAAATCCATAGATTGAAGAGGAACCAAATGCGTTCATTACATTGTTTCAAAGAAATAAAAACACGGGTGAAATGAGATTACCAAGAGGAACTTGTTGCACATTAATCATGCTTGGAATCACCAGGGAAAAACCATTTATCCCAAAGGGCCCAATAACCAGTTCATACACTCATCCATGATATCAGTGAATTCCCATAAAAACATATTGAACCAAAATGGCAACACAAAGTTTAGTCCTCACGGGTCTGAGAATCCAGAACCTTTCTATAATATTGCTTCCACGCATTTATAAGAAAAGGGGGAGAGCTTGAGTTATAGTCAAGAGTATAGAGCCCCAGTTTCCATACTAGACTAGCTGTGTCAGCCTCTATAAGGTGTTGTTACCTAAAGATTACAATAGGGAACCCATCTCTTCTTGGAAATAAAGAGAAATTAATGAACAAAGAAAGAAAATGGAGAGAGAAAGGAGGAAGTGTCCCTTTGTTGTTTCAGTAGAGGCCCCTGATCAAGCCACATCCCTCCCATGATGTGTTTCACTTGCTGCTTGGATGGTTTTTGTTAATTCTGCCTTTACTGCATGGGTGAGTTGTTTGGTGGAGAAGGGATGGGCTGTTTATGGGCAATGTTGCATTGTGCAGAGAAGCGAGACTCTAGGTCGAGCTATTAAGTCTCTGTTGGTCCTCCCATATTTTCATTTACTCACTGCCCCCTACTTCATTCAATGTCGGGGTTGTCGACCCATCCACCTTTAAAGCTCTGTACCATGCTCTTGGGGCCCTATTGTAGTGTAATGACGAATTTTCTCGACCACGGGCCTTCTACCTTAAAATATGACGAAACAGGCGGGCACTTTTGATCCCCCCCCTTAGCCCCTATGCTTTCGGCCCCTTTTATAACTTCTCGCATATGATCGGGGGTTGGAACCAAGGGCTGAGCCATTTGGGCGCTAAGGATTTTGACAAATGCGCAGGGGCCTTATTTACTTTGTTAATCGAAATCTCACACCCTGGTGTTGAATGCACTTTTCATTAAGCTTTCCCCCTAGACAACTATGATCATCGATACATGGGATTAGACCCACCAAAAGATATTGCAATCACAACTATAGAGAGGGGGTGACTCTTTTCCTTTTTCTTTAGAGCGGGCTGACAGTCTGGACGTGAGATCTTTATAGACTTTGCCATAATAATTTATCGCATTCGGAGAGGAGTCCCACACATTGCAATCACACTTTGCTAATATCTTAAGCTTTTTCTTTCTCCATAGCATGGGCCGATAGTCTGGATGTGAGATCCTTATAGACCATAATGTAATACTTTATCACATCTAGGGGGTTCCCGTATATCGCATTTGTTGGCTCCATCGTCTTTAGATTTTCCCCTCAGCTGATGCGATTATCAATCTGTAGGGTGATATCATCATTGCCAAGTGTCACCCTATGAGTGGTGACATGTGGAACCCGGAAATGGTCCCATGTCACCCCCAAAAACACTGAAACTAGGTGACACGTGTCCTCTACCACATCATCAACCGTACTACCACATCAACCACCCTATCAGCTTTGAAAACCAATCACAGGACACCACGTGGCCCCCTAGAGGAGATAGAAAAGGGCCTTCTCGACCCTGTTTTGTGAGCCATTCCTTTGTTAATGAATTTCAGCCTTCCCTGATGATACAACTTTATCACAAATTGTCCCCCACACAGTCTTTGGAGTTCAGAACACTACCAATCCACCAATCTCCGAACGTTGATACTGTCTTACTGTCATACTGCCATGTGGAGGAGAGAGAAGGGTGGTGACCTTCTCTTGTTTTTCTCTGCTTTCCTTTGTATTTGGTTTTCTCATCCCTCCAACGATGCACCACTTTATCGCACTATCGGCGGTTTGCAGGTACTTTTAAATTGCAACCCTGCCAATCCACCGATTGCCGATGCCACTTGGAGGAGAGAGAAGGAGGGTGATCCTCCTTGGTTTTGCAGGCATTTACTTCATTAAAGTGTTTTAGACCTCCCTCGATGATACACCATTATATCACATATTGGCCCCTGCAAAATCTTTTGAACCACAGATAATCCTTAAGCGTGTGCCAAGGGACCCTACCGATAGTCGATCACTAATAAAAGTTGTGCCCTAACCCGCTGACTACCAATATGTGATATCAAAAATTGGCAGATTGCTATTCCTCCTTATGTTAGTGCTATTTACCTCTTGGACCCTACCGATACTGATATCCAATTGCGATGAACTGTCCCCAGTTCCGATTGCAATTTTTCTTCAACACTTAGCCATTGTTTGGGTTTTTTGAGCTTTCTAAAGGGATTCTTCAGCGGGTTCTAACTTCTGATCCATGAACCCCTTTTTGGACTTCTATATCCCAATAGAAATCTCTTTTTGAGAACTATGTGCTAGAGAGGGTCCCATATAGTTTAGATTGCTTTTGTGGCTCAAAATTTTGCATCAAACATCACTACTATTTGGCTTCTGAAGCCACTAGTGACTGAAAAACAGTGAGTGACAACATTGGCTCCTACTGGGGATAGTACCTTGCTTGCAAGGTGCTAAGAACCTGCAGACCAGCCTCCTTCAATATTGGGAATGGAGTCAATAAAAAATGAATCTTTGTAATCAGCAAAATCTCCGTCGGACTTTCCTCCTCAATCTAGAATGCAGAAATAAAAATTCTAACAACAAAAAAGTAAATGCTCAGCTGATGAGCTTATTTATGTACAATCCTACTTATGCATAATACTTAATTCAGCTACATATGTTCAAATCTCCAATAGAGCCATGCCATCATAAGAGTACTGGACCACATGCCTTCATACCGCTAAAAAAGAAAAATTAGGACAAGCATGCAACATGAAAAATCTGCAACTATGGAACCTGATACATGCTCATGACATGACCTCTGGTGCTTACTGAAGAATATGCTTATGCACTCATCCACAAGGTCTTGGAAGAGAAAAGGAATGTTTCCAGCAACCTCTTCTTTACATACAGTCTACCGCTTGATGTCTTTTTTTCCATGGAAGCCACAAACATTATCCAACTCTTCATCTTTGTTCTTTTAAAGAAAAGCCTGTTGCTGAGAGTTTTTTCTCCACTTGTTGGAAAACAACTCCTTCTGAACTTCCGCGAACATCTCTTCCTCCTCTGAATAATTTGAATCACAAATTGGAGGAGGGCCTCGGTCTTGTTCTCCATGTGAAGGGTGTGCATTCTGAACTAGAGCCTCTTTGTTGACCTCCTGATTAGCCTCTTCTTCTTGCGAAGCTTACCCTGACTGGAAGCGTTGTGACTCTGCATCACTTGACTCTCCAGTAGAGTCGTATTCATCAAAGGAAGGAGAAACATCAAGTTCGGCTGAATTAGACCCCTAAGGGTTTGTTGGCAGCTCAATGATGTTTCCTTCCTCTCTTTCTTGCTCATCGGGTGACACCTCTTGATGCGAGTAGATGTTTTCTTGGAGAGGAACTCCACAAACATCTTCTGTAGATTCATCAACCTTGGGACTGCCTTCATCACCACAAAATTTGAAGCACTCTTCAAACATAGCATTCGGTAGATAAAATCTCTTGTAATATTGATGGAATCTTGTATGGAAACATTTCAAGGAAGATATGATGCCCTGAGGTAGTGTTTTAAACCAAAGCCTAGCATCCCCCTCTAAAGACAATTTGAACAAATTCATTAGTATATTGTTAAGAAGAATACCTTGTTTCTCAATGCATTCATCAAAGCCTTTTAGGTGTTGATTAGGCCTTCTCTCTGATTTCCCACTGAATTTATGCAAATAGCTATCCCACTCATGAAATGAAGGAACATGACTAAGATAACCAACAATGGAAGATAAATCTAGTGGAGAAAATTGGTTGCATAGGAATGCAGGAAGGGCCATATTGAAAACCTCCCTGTGTGACTGATTTCAGCTTCAAAAGTAGGGAGAGTTTTCAACTATTGTAGCATCAGAGTGAGTATGCAGCTGCTTAAAAGCCAAGATGATCAAAATAGAGATATGGACAGTGGAGTAGCCAGGATGTTTATGATAGAATTGAAAGTGGATTTTCCAAGGTGAGGGATCTTCAACCCACACTTCCCTAGCTCACTTAATAGGGGAAATGAAAAACTTTTTCATACCCAGGGAAAAATATTCTAATCTATCCCCAAAAATGGTGCAAGAAAGATGTTGTGGCTAAATCTTGCACCATGCAGCACAAGTGCAGCAGGAGGCAAGGAAAGCTCCCTAGGGACAGCCTATGGGTTGATTGTAGACCATTGCCTAGGACATTTTAAATAGAGGAGTGCTTATGAGGTTATATTGTATGGGGGTTAAAACACTCCAATTGTCATGCAAAACAAAAAAAAAGGAAATGGGAGGGGCTTGGTTCAATAAGCTTTCAAAGAGGAAGATTCAAGCCAACTCATGGATCCAAATGCTAGGGGGTATTTGGGCAATCTCAAAGAGAAATGAATTCTCCTTCTAGTGGCCGCCACATGAAAATGAGATAGCTTAAACTGAAGTTGTATTGATGGTGGAGAGGAGGAAAGGAGGGAGAGAAATAGATGTAGAGGGTTGTAACGAACATAATCCTAAGTAGCATTGTTCCAACAGAAAGGGGAATTCAATGGATAGGGTTGTAAGTATGAAAAATCCTAACCCATGGTTTTCCAATGAGATGATAGAAATAGAGGATAAAAAGAAGGTTTCAGGTCAAACATAACATGGGTATCATTCTCTTCCAAAGCAGCTTAGATAAATCCATAGATTGAAGAGGAACCAACTGTGTTCATTACACTATTTCAAAGAAAGAAAAACACAGGTGAAATGAGATTACCAAGAGGAACTTGCTGCACATTAATCATACTTGGAATCGACAAGGAAACACCATTTATCCTATTGCACCCAATAATCGATCCATACACTCAGCCATGATATCAGTGAAGTCCCTTAAAAACATATTGAACCAAAATGGCAACACAGAGTTCAACCCTCGCGGGTCTGAGAATCTGGAACCTTTTTATAATATTGCTTCCCCATATTTATAAGAAAAGGGGGAGAGCTTGAGTTGCAGTCAAAATATCTTAGAGTATAGAGCCCCAACTACCATACTAGACTAGTTGTGTTAGTGTATGTAAGGCTCTACTACCTAAATATTACAATAGGTAACCCATCCCTTCTTGGAAATAAACAGAAATTAATGAAAAGAGAAATAAAATGGAGAAAGAAAGGAGGAGGTGTCCCTTTTTAGTGGAGGCCCCTAATCAAGGCGTGTCCTTGCCGTGATGCATTCCACTTCCTACTTAACTGGTTTATGTCAATTATGCCTTTACTGCGTGGGTGAGCTATTCACTGGAGAAGGGATGGAGTGTTTCTAAGCAGTGTTGGGTTTTGCAGAGGAGTGAGACTCCATGTCAAGCCATTAAGTCTTTGTTGGGCCTCCCATACTGTCATTTACTCATTGCCCCCTACTTCTTTCAATGTCAGGGCTGCCAACCCATCCACCTTTAAATATCTATACCATGCCCTCGGGCTCTCTTGTAATGTAACGACAAATTTTCTCGGTCGCGGACCTTTTACCTTAACATATGACGGAACAGGTAGGCACTTTTGATCTCTCCCTTAGCCCCTATGATTTCAACCCCTTTTATAACTTCTTGCATATGATAGGGGAATGGAACCAAGGGTTGAGCCCTTTGGGCACTAAGGCTTTTGAGAGATGCACGAGGTCCTTCTTTCCTTTGTTAATCGAAATCAAGCATCCTAGTGCTGAATGCACTTTTAGTTGAGCTTCCCCCTAGAGAATTGCGATTGTCGATATGTAGGATTGGGCCCACCAAAAGATATTGCAATCACAACCGCAGAGAGGGGGGGACTCTTTTCCTTTTTCTTTGGAGTGGGCTAACAGTCTGGACGCGAGATCTTTATATACCTTGCCATAATAATATATCGCATCCAAAGAGGAGTCCCACACGTCGCAATCGTTGTGCCAATGTCTTAAGCTTTTTCTATCTCCAAAGAGTGGGCTGATAGTCTGGATGTGAGATCCTTATAGAGCATGACATAATACTTTATTGCGTTTGGGGGGTTCCCGCATGTCACAGTCACTGGCTCCATCGTCTTTAGCTTTTCCCCTCAACTGTTGTGATCACCAATCTACGGGATGATGTCATTGTTGCCACGTATCACCCTGTGATTGGTGACACATGGCACCTAGAAATGGTCCCATGTCACCCCCGAAAACATTGAAACTGGGTGACACATGTCCTCTGCCATGTCATCAGCCATACTGCCACATCATTATTGACGTCAACTGCCTTTCAGCTCTGAAGAACACTCGCAAGCCACCATGTGACCCCCTGGAGGAGAGAGAAAAAGGTTTGTCCGACCCTAGTTTGCAAGCCATTCCTTTGTTAATGAATTTTGGCCTTCCCGAGCAATACAATACTTTATCACAAATCGGCCCTCGCACGATATTTGGAGTTCAGAACACCGCCAATTCATCGATTGCCAAATGTCGATACTATTGTACTATGTACTACCATGTGGAGGAGAGAGAATGGGGGCGACCTGCTCCTATTTTTCTCCACTTTCCTTTGTATTTGGTTTTCTCACCCCCTCGTTGATGCACCACTTTATCACATCGACGGTTTGCAGGTATTTTTAAATTGCAACCCTGCTGACCTGTCGATCATTGATGCTACATGGAGGAGAGAGAAGGAGGGCAATCTTCCTTGGTTTTGCAGGCATTTCCTTCAATAAAGTGTTTTAGCCCTCCCTTGGCGATATATTGTTATATCGTAGATTGGCCCCCACAAAATCTTGTGAACCATGGATAATCCTTAAGCATGTGCCTTGGGACCCTGTTGATTGTCGATCATCGATAAAAGTTAGGCCCTAACTTGCAAATTGCCGATATGTGATATCGGCGATTGACAAATCAATATTCCTCCTTCCACCTGTTCTCTTTACCTCCTAGACCCCGCCGATATCGATTTGCAATTGCAATGAACTGTCCCAAGTCCCAATTGCAATTTTTCTTCAACGCTTAGCCATTTTTTGGGTTTTCTGAGCTTTCTAAATGGATTCTTCAGCAGGTTCTAACTTTTGATCCAAGAACTCGTTTTTGGACTTCTATATACCACCAAAAATCTCTTTCCAAGGACTACGCACTGGAGAGGGTCACAGCTAGTTTGGGTAACTTATGTGGCTCAAATTTTGGCATCAAGCATCACTGTTGTTTGGCTTCTGAAGCTAATAACGACTAAAAAAGCAGTGAGTGACAACACCCCTAAACCCCAGAACAAAGGACAAAGCCAAGGCGGGATGGCCTAGGACAACCCACCAAAGCTATAAGAAAAGAAAAACATTGCGAAGATGAAGAAGGACATGGGAAAGTGGTGTGAGTTCCATAAGAGCTCCACTCACAACACAAGTGAGTGTCAGACCAAGCAGTCACTGGTGCCCGAGTTAAAGGCTTCTGAATCAGATGCATGTTCTGACTCTGAGTCAGAACCTAACAAGGGGAATGATAAAGGGAAGAAGATTATCGATGTGGAGCCCAATGCCACAATTTCCACCACAAAGATTCAGAAGGAGGAACTCGAAGATCTAGAGGAGGAGGAGCACCTCTTCCACTCACATATGTGGGCAAAAGGTTCCCTGCTATAGTTCATTATCGACAGCTGGAGCCAAAAGAACCTCATTTCAGCAGAGGTCATGAAGCGGCTAGGATTACCGACCATAACACTCCCACAACCATACACCATCAGATGGCTTCACCAAGGACGGTCTTTTCATGTCAGTCAGCAGTGCTGCCTTCCATACAACATTAAGCCCTCCATGGATGAGGTATTATGTGACCTTTCTCCTCTTGATGTTTGTGATGTATTATTAGGCCAACCATACTTGTGGAAGCAACATGTTGTGTATGAGTCAAGGCCTCACGCTGTTATTGTTACCTTGGGAAATAAGTTGTACATGATATCAGAGGTAGCACCACCTACCACCATCCCTTTGGTTAATGTAAAACAATGCAGTAAGCTTATTTCCAAAAACGGGAAATTTGTTTTCCTAATGATTCACCCTCAGAGAAAGAAGAAGATGGTGTCCACGACCTCCAGACAAGCCCCCTCCCCACGACACAATAGATGGACAATGTCATGGAGGAGTATGAGGACATCTTCACCACCCTGTAGGGGTGCCTCTCCACTATCAGGTCAAGCACTCCATCGATCTGACCCCTGGTGTGTCATTGCCCAATGGACCAATCTATTGATGCTCTGTTCTAGAGAACGATGAAATTAAGAGACAGATTCAAGAGTTGCTACAGAAAGGTTACATAGGGCCTAGTTCATCACCTTGTGGGAGCCCGATCGTGTTGGCATAGAAGAAGGATGGGACTTGGAGACTCTGTATTGACTATCGGGCACTGAACAAGATCACTCTTTGGAATAGGTACCCGATCCCATGGATTGATGACCTTCTGGACCAACTCAAAGGGGCCAAATATTTTAGCAAGATCGACTTGAAGTCTGGATATCACCAGGTACCAATCGAACCCTCTGATGTGTGGAAGATTGCCTTCAAAGCTAAGGAGGGCCTTTTCGAATGGTTGATTATGCCTTTTGGATTGACAAATGCTCTTACAACCTTCATGAGGTTGATGGATGACATCTTACGGCCATTCACCAAGTCATTTGTAGTGGTATACTTGGATGACATCCTGATCTTTAGCCAGAGTTGAGAAGAGAACCTCCACCAAATTTGATAGGTTCTCCAAACACTGCAGCAACATAAATTATGTGGCAATTTGGAGAGATTCACTTTTGGCATGACCCAAGTTCAATATCTAGGATACATTATTAATGAACGGGGGGTGCATGTGGATCCAACCAAGATCCAAATGATTTGGGACTGGCCAACCCCAACCACTCTGACAGATCTCTACATGTTTTTGGACCTTGCCAATTTCTACCGCAGGTTCGTGTTGGGGTTCTCTTATATCACTTGGCCCTTGAGTCAAGTCACCAAGGAAGGAGCGAAAGCAAAATTATTTTGGTATAGATCTCAATAGAGGGCATTCACAGAGTTGAAACATCGCCTCTGCTCTGCACCAATGCTCACATTACCATACTTGCAACAACCATTGAGATCGAGACAGATGCCTTTGACTATGCTATTGGGTCAGGCCTTACTCAACAGGGAAATCTAGTGGCATATCATAAAGATACACTTAGTCAAAAAGGTATCCCACTAATGAAAAAGAGATGTATTCCATTATGCAGGCCTACCGACAATGGAAGCATTACATTTTGGGGAAGGAAATGGTCATCCACATAGACCACCGACCCCTGCAGTTCATATAGATGCAAGGGAAGTTGCAAAATGATCACCATCAGAAGTGGTCCACATAATTGTAATAGTTCCATTTGAATATCAAGTACAAGAAGGGAAACACAAATAATGTTGTAGACTGCCTGAAATGACCACTGATTATGGCGTTAACCATTGTGATCAACTCTTATGGGCACGAGACTTCTGATTGGACACTTCTGTACACAAGCGACCCAAAATTTAGCCACACATACCAGACGCTCTTGGAGGGTCAACAAGTTTGAGATTTTCACCTCCAAGATGCACTGTTATGCCACCTAGACACCTTTGTGTTCCTTCAAGCGAGCATGCCAAGATGATTTGGGAAGTGCACTACAGTCAGGTCGTTGGGCATTTCGGGGTCGCAAAAACAGTGGCAGTACTATAAAACTATTTTTATTGGCTGAGTCTTCGATAGGATGCCGAGAAGTACATCAAATCCTACACTACCTGCGCCATTGCCAAACCAACCATCAAGAAGCAAGGCCTTTATACTCTGCTGCCTACCCCTATTTGACCTTGGGAATCCATATCCATGGATTACATGTTGGGACATCCTTCTACTAAGCATGGCAACGACTGCGTTTTTGTGGTTGTCGACAGATTCTCGAAGATGGCCATTATGGTGGCTTGTAAAAAGAATATCACAGCAGAAGCCGCTGCTAAATTCTTCTTTGAACGAGTGTGGGTACACTTTGGGATCCCACAGTCTATCATCTCAGATTGGGACAACAGGTTCCTTAGTACATTTTGGTCCAGTCTCTGGTCGATGCTCGACACCAAGCTCACTAAGTCCACAACTTTCCATCCCCAAACTCATGGCGAGATAGAGGTCATCAACATGATGATCATACACATTCTACGCATGTACAACTCAAAGCATCCACACACATGGGATGAGAGCCTCCCCTATGTCCAACACAACTATAATCGGGCTCTCCATAGCTCGACTAGACACAACCCTTTTCAGGTGGGCTTGGGATTCCAGCCACTATGCCCCATTGATGTGGCCATACCATTTGCAGCTACTCAAGTAGATTCAGTTCATGTCTACTCTGAAGCCAACAAGGAAAACATATTCATTGAGCACATTCAACACATCCTTCAACAGGTCCATGATATTATGGAGAAATCAAATTCCAAGTACAAGCAACAACATGATGAACATCGAGTGCCACACAAGTTTTAGGTGGCCGACAAAGTCTGGTTGCATTTGCAGAAGGAACACCTTACTGGAGCCTATCAAAAACTCATACCACTTTGATATGGTCCTTACACCATTACCAAGGTTATGGGAGACAATGCATTTGAGCTCAAAATTCCCCCATTCCTTGGCCTGCACCCAGTGTTCAATGTGGACCATCTTCGACCATACTTCCCACCATTGTTGGATACATAAAACATTGCAGAACATCTCACACCTATAGAGTTAAATCTAGATTGCATTTAATAAGCCACAACTGAACGGATCATGGACACATAGATCAAGAACACCCAAAAACAAAGGATCCAACTACATCAAGTTGTAAAAGCATGCAACTCCTTCACCAGGGTAAGTGGCTCACCAGGGACCAAGTTCAACAGAAGTTTCCTCATCTCATGGAGGAACTCAACGCAATGGGGACCATTGCTTCCTGAGGGGGGAGGAATGATCTAAGTGGATATTGGTGGCCACCCACCTATTCCACTTGGACCCCCACCATTGTTTCTTTCAGTTTTTCAGTTTCCTTAATTGTAGCACAATTTACTATTTTCGGTAGTTTTTCATGTCCTGAACTTTCAGAGCCGTTTTGAGGTCCCAAATGACTTTATTTTTGGAAAATCTCTAGTGGTGCATACAAGTTTTCAACGCAATGTTCATTTTTAGTAGTTTATTCCTTAGAGAGATCTTTCTAACGAGGTATCATACGTATCAAACAAAGATCGTATGCAAAAGTTATGACCCCAGGAAGTTGATTTACCAATTTACCCCAACGAGGCCCATAGTTTGGTGTTTCATCTCCTAGGGTTAGGTTTTTGGGTGTTTGGGGTTTTCCATTACTTCTTAATAATAAATAGGTTCTCAAGCCTCATTGTAATACAATTCATAGGCATGTAGCCGCCACATCTCTTCTCAGAGATTAGCTACCATCGCCTGAGCTAGTCTTATTTCCATTCTATTTGTAAGCATATTTCAGTATTTGATATTAATAAAATGAAGTGTTGTTTCTGATGCATGTTTGTATTTATGTTTATATCAATAATTTGTTGTATTCTTGTTTTAATTCGGATCAGAAACCGACAAGAAGGTGAAGGCTCTCAGGAGCGATAATGTAGGTGAGTATGTTTTGAATGAATTCAAAAAAATTTGTGTGAACGAAGGCATTCGCAGAGAGCTGACAATACCCCACAAACCACAGGATAATGGGGTAGCTGAGAGGAAGAACCAGAGTATTGTGGGAGCAACAAGAGCTATGTTACATGAACAAGGCCTACCTCTACACTTGTGGTCTACACCAAACTATTTGCAAAACTAGAATCCTCATTGGATTCTTGGTATGATTACATCGGAAGAGACATTCTCGGGGAGAAATCCAGATGTGTCGCACTTCAGGATTTTTGAAGCCTCTGTTTACTACCATGTCTACAAATAATCAAGGAAGAAGCTTGAGCTAAAAATAGATTTTGGGGTCTTTTTGGGTTATACAAAAACTCCTCACAATTACCGTGTGTGAGACTTGGTGCTCTCTTGAGAGGGAGCTTCAGATCCCACTGGAAGAGGAGCTTTTAGCTCCAAAGGAGGAGCCTCAGGAAGTTGTGGACGAGCCAGAAATTGAGGAGCAAAGAGTGGAGACATCCACTCAAGTAGAATCATCCAAAGAAGGTAGGAAAAGAACTAGGGAAGCTGATAGATTGGTGTAGGATGTGAGGGAGAATGTGGGAGCTCCTTCAAATTTGCACAAGAAAAGGAGGTCACCTGAGAGGTACATTGACTACATGGCTCTAATGACTGAGCTTGTAGAAACTAAGTCATCCTCTTTCAAGGAAGCAATAGAGAAACCTGTATGGGTTGATGCAATGGTGGAGGAATACAAATACATTGTAAAGGATAATGTTTAGGAAGTGGTCCCAAGACCAACAAATAAATCAGTTGTGGGTTCGAGATGGATCTTCAAGGTTAAACATGTAGAATATGGATGTAAAGAGAAGTATAAGGTTAGATTTGTGGCCAATGGATACTCTCAAGTTGAGGGAATTGACTGTGAGGAGACCTTTGCTCCTGCAGCAAGGTACTCATCCATTAGATTAATTCTTGCAATGGCTGCACAGATGGGCTAGAAGATCCACCAGATGGATGTAAAAACAAAATTTCTCAATGGATTTATTAAGGAGGAGGTGTACATCAAGAAATTATAAGGTTTTAAGACATCTGATCGGGAGTCTCATGCATGAAAACAAAAGCGAGCATTGTACAGTCTAAAATAGGTACCTCGAGCCTAGTACACCAAGATCGACAATTATCTCATAGGATTGGGCTTCACCAAAAGTGAAGTGGATGCAAACCTCTATCATTTCTTGGTAGAAGGTAAATTGCTTATCATTGTTTTATATGTTGATGATTTAATATTAATAGGTGATGAGCAACTGATCATCTCTTGCAAGGAGGACCTTGCAAGGGATTTTGAGATGAAGGATATGGGTTTCATGCACTACTTCCTAGGGCTAGAAGTATGGAAAGGAAATGGGGAAGTGCTTGTGTCTCAAGGAAAGTATGCCAACGAGATGTTGTAGAGATTTGACATGGAGAGTTGTAAGCCCATGGAGACACCTCTAGTGACTAACTAGAGGAAGGAGACTACTACTTCAAGTGAGGAGGTGGATGCTACCATTTACTGGTAGTTAGTGGGTCCATTAATGTATCTTGTGAACACATGACCAGATATGTGTTATGCTATCAACCAACGGAGCCAAACTATGGTTAGGCCGACCGAATTGTATCAGAAGGAAACGAAACATGTTTTACGATACCTCAGAGGAACTACCCAGTATGGATTATGGTACAAACAAATAAAGGGAGTGAAGTTGTGTGTCTTCTCAGATGCAGATTGGGCAGGGAATCCATCTGATCAAAAGAGTAATGTAGGTGGAATTTTCAGTGTTGGGTCCGCAACGATTTCCTAGTATAGCAAGAAGCAAAGATCTGTGGTGCTCAACTTGGTAGAAGCAAAGTACATGGCTACAAGTTAAACAACATGTGAGATGATTTGTATGAGAAAAATACTCGTGGGACCGCTTGATTAGATGATGGATCCAACAATGATCTATTGTGATAATCAGAGTTGCATTAAGCTCTTTGAGAATTTGGTATTTCACGATCGATTCAAGCACATAGTTATTTGATATCACCATTTATGGGATTGTGTGTTGAGGAAGATAATGTTGCTATAATACATTCAAACAAGGGAACAAGATGCTGACATTTTGACGAAGGCTTTGTCAAGAGGGAAGTTCGAGTTCCACATGTGTAGGATAAGGGTGGTTGATAATCCCTTTCTTGCTGAGAGGGAGTGTTGAAAAATGCAACAAGAAAGTATCAATTTGATTTTTCCTTGGTTAAATTGAAAAAATTCAAATTTCCACATCAGTGGACAACTTGGATGCAGTTAACTTGTGTGACATGGCTTTTGTCACTTAGTGTAGAAATTTTGAATAGTTTAACACATATTCAATGGAGAATATCTTGATCATGTACTATTGCGGAAAACATACACAATACATAAGCTCCTCTACGTTTATCATCAATATAGCAGCATCAATAACAATAATATATCAAGAGCATTCACACATTAACACAGTATGTATCCCGGGGAAAGCATCTCGCTAAAAACCCCAACTATCTATATATTAATGATTGAGTCATGTAACATTACACAGCATAATACTTCTCACAAGTATCTCCACCTCTTACAAACAATACAGCTCAGATCTGATCTCCAAATCTCTTCCACTGCTTGCCTGCCTCAACTGCGCAATCCTGCAAGAGAATACTGATGAATGAATGATCCAAATTCGTATTTCCCTTGTGTATACCACGCAATCCTCATTGGCAAACTCAATCCCTTTGATTGTGCAAGATCTGGTGCACAACTATAGTCACAACTGATAGCAATCTGATTCTCTACCACCTGTCCCTGTTGAACTGAACATGCACTGACATGCAACTGAGTTAACTGATGTATTCATTAGTTGTATTATGAGTTAATAACTTGTGAATTAATTAATAACTAATTCACCCAACTCATCTCTAGTCTATTTGCCAGTTAGACTAAATACAACCAGTTTAACAAAGCTAAACTGAACACAACTCCATCACTGCACCTCCAGTCCACTAAACTAAACTCACTTGAGTTCTAACTGAAGTCCTGCATGCAAATATTAGTCATCCCATAGGTAACCACGTATTTCCTTCTGGGATCTGCATGTACCACATCCGTAGCTCATCTTGAAGTGCTCAAAGAGAATAAGACAAAGTTTATAGTCTAAATATTATTATGAGCTAATAATATTTGACTGTTCTATATTTAGACTGAGCAGTCACTCCGCTGTGATCTAAAAATAGAAGTCCATCTATTTTTTCCAACTTGATCAATCATCCATAACCAGCAACCTGCAATCCATAGACATGATCCATATGTCTAAAAATAGACATAGTCTAAAAATATACTTGCGCCAAAAATAGCCTGCGGGCCCACTTAGTGAAGGCGACTCTTTTCACTAAGCTC
>APFE030887802.1:49375-102176 GCA_000404065.3 Pinus taeda | reverse complement strand
ACTACGCAATCCTGCAAGAGAATACTGATGAATGAATGATGCAAATTCGTATTTCCCTTGTGTATACCACGCAATCCTCATTGGCAAACTCAATCCCTTGATTTGTGCAAGAACTCATGCACAACTATAGTCACAACTGATAGCAATCTGATTCTCTAACACCTGTCCCTGTTGAACTAAACATGCACTGACATGCAACTGAGTTAACTGATGTATTCATAGTTGTATTATGAGTTAATAACTTGTGAATTAATTAATAACTAATTCACCCAACTCATCTCTAGTCTATTTGCCAGTTAGACTAAATACAACCAGTTTAACAAAGCTAAACTGAACACAACTCCATCAACTGCACCTCCAGTCCACTAAACTCAACTCACTTGAGTTCTAACTGAAGTCCTGCATGCAAATATTAGTCATCCCATAGGTAACCACGTATTTCCTTCTGGGATCTGCATGTACCACATCCGTAGCTCATCCTGAAGTGCTCCAAGAGAATAAGACAAAGTTTATAGTCTAAATATTATTATGAGCTAATAATATTTGACTGTTCTATATTTAGACTGAGCAGTCACTCCGCTGTGGTCTAAAAATAGAAGTCCATCTATTTTTTCCAACTTGATCAATCATCCATAAACAGCAACCTGCAATCCATAGACATGATCCATATGTCTAAAAATAGACATAGTCTAAAAATAGACTTGCGCCAAAAATAGCCTGCGGGCCCACTTAGTGAAGGCGACTCTTTTCACTAAGCTCCATCATCTTGTTGCAATCTCAACACTTAGTTAACTCAGTAAATTCGAGTTAGAGGAATTAGAGTTCTGTTAAGCATGTGTGATCGCTAATTTGTAGCAATCAAGGTCAGTGATTTCAAGTTGTTTTTAGTTAAATTAGTTTTAAATGTTGGAGGAACTAGTGGAAGGTCAATCATGCAGTGAGACTTCAGTCTAACTCAGTGATTATCAAGTTAACTAATCAATCAACCCAAAATAGCTAGTGCATGTAAACAAATTTGAGTTCCCCAGCTATGGTGTAGATTCCAAGGTAGCATAACATCAGTTGTAGACTAGTCTTGAGTGTACAGGTACTGCATGCAATCAGAGGATCAACCTTGGGAATTGTGCAAGAATTTTGGAGGAAATTCCTAAATAATAGGGCTCAAGTTGAGGTAGAAATTGACTAAGTCTAGGCCGAAGCTTCTCGTTGAGCAAAGAGATAGGTTATCCACTTGTAGGTTGAGCTAGCAATTGTAATACATCTCTATTTATCATATTAATGCAAGCAAGCAAAGGGGTTTTTAACAATTGCTTTCCCCTAGAAAAATATTGTGCATGTGTGTAATTTCTTATTGCATGTATGAGATTGTTGTTCTAAATTGTGGATTGAATTTTGTAGAGAAGTAGAGTAGGTTTATGTCTTATGATTTTGATTAAAATTTCATGAGCAGTTGTAAATATGCACCATAATTTCTACACTTATTTCCCGTGGTGAAAGAATCTCCTATCCCTTTTCTGGTTATTTTTCGCCTATTGGTGACCCTAGTGAAACCTGCCTGGTTCGTCACTTATGTAGTTTGAATTGGTTGCTAATTCAGATTTAATGGGCACTCTCTAAAGAGGTGTCTGTATTCGTGGCATTTCTAATAGCGGAAGGGAATCTACTAGTAGTTTATGGGCTACTCCCAAATGTCATGGTCACTGATTTGAATGCTTTTTGAGAGTGGTCTTGAGATCTCCATGAAAACACATATGCACACATATGAGGTGTTTCAACCTTACTTTGTGGTTTCTAAGATCATTATGACTGACTCTATTGCATTTCTTGTGCCCTCTAGAATGTCCTAATCCCAAAATTATTGAGATAAAGAGTATAATCTGATCCAAACAAGTGCTAAGTTGAAGTCCTCTTTGTCGAGATTGAATCACTCAGTCCATTATTTCATGTATAGCCATGCTAAGTGAAGGATGTAGGGGCTTCCTTCAAATATTCGATCTTTGTCCTCCACATTGTTGAAGATTGCAGTGAAGAACCCTTTAAAACCCAACTTGAGTTCCATGTCACCTTTTAGTTGCCAAGTTTTACAGATCCAACTCATAAGAGTTTTTCCTGTAGGTCAGATACCCACAAATTTGCATATTGAAGTGTGACCTCTCATGAATTGAATTTTTTTCCCATATCTTGTCTATGATGATTTCATATAATGAGGTTTTTACTGTAAATGCTAAACATGACCCTGAACTCTTTGCTCCATTTGAGGTTGCTTCACTCATTGCTGTCTTGGATTGCCTTGCATCTCTAGCTGAAGGCGCACCTTGAGATAACGAAAGAGTTTTCTTTCTACTACAAGATTACTAGGTCTCTATGTAATATGATGATTAAATCTTCGAACGACCACATTCAAAAAAAACTTCCACCCCAATAAAAACACCATATCCAATAAAAAAAACCTTGTTAAATAAGGAAATTCAATAACAACCCTCCCTCAAGAATAAAATAATAAAAAATACTTGAATCAAAAGAATTCAATAACAACCATCTCGAATGAAATAATACCGTATTAATGACACAAATACTATCCAATTTGACATACATCAAAATAAAGCTATGATTTCCATTTAATTATATACCATTTAAAATAATTAAAAAAAATCACGCAAAAGTTACTATGACAACCGACCACAAAAATATGAATGTTAAAGTGATGGAAAACATGAGAAAGCCCCCTTTTTTTTTTCTTTTAATGTGTCGTAATACACTATCAAAATATAGATAGGACACATACACAAACCACAAAAAGTTTACCATCATTACCACATCATACTTATGAATTCACACGGCATAAGAATCGATTCTATTCTTGCACTCGTCATATTTGACTAGAATCCACAAGGCACAAGGCATGGTAATCAAGGACTGTAATATTAGGTGTTTGTTTGGGGTTTGAATTTAGTTTTGAAGGGATGGCAGAGCATGGCACCCCATTGGGTTTAAACCGCGAAGGAAATGAATGTAATGTAGATGAGGAAGATGATGAGTTTGGAGCACAGTTTCAGGCAGCCATCGAAGCATCCTTGGATGACTATGCTCTGCAACTTCAACTGGAGGAAGTCATCGCTTTCTCAGATGCACTCTATGCATCTGAACTGCAGTTTGAAGAGGCACGAACCGCTTCCTACTCTGCGCTTGCTTGCTCATCTTCAAGTCCAAATCCATCAGAAAACGATGATCCCATCCAGGTGCATTATTCATATTTCATAGCCATTCAATTTTGAGAAGGAATGCTTTTGCCTTTATTTTGGGAATGTTCCATTATGTGGGTGTTGTTTCTGCTTGTTTTCCCTCAGGGTGGAGTGGGTAAAAACCTGAGAAGCTGGCACAGCTTGGTTCCCTCTCCCAAAAGGGCGAGAAGGGCTGGAAAGGAGGTGGTGGAAGTAAATGAAGATGCCCCTGATGTGAAAGAGTCGTGCAGCATCTGTTTAGAAGCCAAAAACCCATCTGAAATTTTTGAAAGCATTGCTTGTTCGCACAGGTTTTGTTCCACTTGCATAGTCCTGCATATCTGTAGCAAACTGCAAGAAAGTATGGTGACCATCCATTGCCCTGAGCCCAGTTGCAGGGAGCAGTTGAGTCCTCAACAGTGTCAATTGATTCTTCCGAAACAAACCCTGGAGGAATGGTGTTTGGCATTGGCGGAAGCTGATATTCCCAGTTCCCAGAGGTTCTATTGTCCTTTCAATGATTGCTCGGCACTTTTGTTGAAGGATGTGCCTGAGGAGGGAAGCTCAAGGGGGTTAGCTGCTGTTAGTATTAAAAGCTCAGAATGCCCTGAATGCAAAAGGTTATTCTGTGCTCAATGTCGTGTCCCATGGCATGCGGGTTTGGATTGCGCTGACTTGGAGAAACTGTCCCCTTCCGAGAAGGACAAAGATGATTTGATGCTATTTAGGCTCGCCAAAGAGAAAGAATGGCAACGGTGTGAGAAATGTGGACAAGTTGTTGAAAAAACGTCTGGATGCTGTCACATGATTTGCAGGTCAGTAAACTGGTAAAATGCATTCTCTTTGAACAAATTTGATTGCCTTCAAGCAGGGATTCTGTGACTTCTTTTTGATGAATATAGCTTTTTTCAATCGAAAAGATGGTGGTCCTCCTTATCGCTTCTCATAATTGCTTTATTGATCCAATCTGAAAAAGAGATTATTAACCGTAGCTGTAGGATTTGGCCTCTTTGCTGTGTGTACATGGATACCTAAGCATTTTCAATTGAAAATCGAAGCTAATTACTAATGGTCCATGGCTTAGCAAAGCTGTTTTCTGAATCGTGTCTAGCTTAGGCAAATTTGGTGTTTGAAAACCACTAATCTGCTTCTTCTTTTCCAGACATATAGTGGATCTTTTATCAATTTGTTGTTCACTGCAGCAAATTTAAGGGGTATTGTTTATGTTTCCAAAGCACAATGAGAGCTGAAACATGTCGTGGTTGTGTTGTTTCAGATGTGGTTTCGAGTTTTGTTATAAATGTGGATCAGAATGGAAGAATGCTAGAGTGCCTTGCAAATGCTCTGGGTGGGAGGAAGAGGAATGATAAAGGGAGCTAAGACTTTCCTAGATTTGGGACCTAGGAGGATGCCATCTTTTGGAAAATATATACTGGTTATAAAAATAAGTACGATTTACTAAATTCCATTGTGAATTCTCCTTTTCATAATTTTCGCAATGTAGCCCCGAATCTCTTATACAGGAAAATTGTATATTTTTCAGGTTGTATCGATGTTGAACAATTAATGTGCATTCATTTTTAATATGTGCTGTAATGCTGTATACAAGTAGGTTTGCAATTTGATCCTATACTAGAACTTCTTCTTCATGAATATTTTGGTCTGTTTCAAAGCACAGGTTGTGAAGCTTTCATTCTAGACTTGACATACTTAACCAAAAATAAATTCAATGGAGTAAATTCAACTCCACACCTGTTGTGGATCTTTGCTTGTCACAGATGATTAGGTACAATGTCAATAACAATATTTTGAAAAACAACAAGCCCAAGAACAGTGTTCCTTCATAATATTTGGAATGTAAATCTTGGACAGAGAAAATTACATTAACCTTCTACCTATATCCATCTTCTTGAATCTTCAGTCGGTTCTTGCAATTTCTTGGAATTGAGAGTGGAACAAAAGGAAGATTTTCTGTTAATTTCCATCTATATTATCAGCATTCCTTAATGTTTCATTGTGTTCAAAGCACAGGACATGTTCTATTTGAGGGAAAACATGACTGACCATAATTTTTTAATGCGGTGAGTTAAAGTTAAACCACGCATCGGTTGCGGGTTTCTTCAGAGATAACTAGTACAATCTCCAGAATAAATTTTGGAGGCACAAGGAGCCCAAGAATAGTCATCCTTATGATATAAGGTAGGCAAGTCTTGGGGTATAGAAAATCGAACCTTCCTATGGATTTTAGCTCAATAATGAGAATTCCAGACGTGAACACACAGTTAAGCATTGAGACGCTAATTATGCCGGTCATCGCGAGTTAACTGACTGGCCAAGCCTAATAATTGGTACTCGCCAACAATAAGCGATACCTAGTACATAACTTGAATATATATTTTTTAAAGTCTAGTCTGTGAAAGATCCCATTGTTAGATCTATTATAACTCTGTAAGCATATACTGTAGTAGACCGAGTTGCAGATGACCACTTAATTAAGAGCATTGATGGTTAAACTTCTCTGTCATGACTCTAAAGAATCTACCTTTTGCTCCAGCAAAATCACAGATTAGGCATTTTAAGATTTTTCTATCTTATTTAAATGCTTAGAGGGTGATATTGATAAGAAGGATCCTAATATACATAATGATTTGGGTCTTATGTAGCTCTTTTGTTGTAGCATGGTTTGATTTTTTTTTTTTTGGGGATTTTAGAGGTTATTTAGAACTCTCTTTCTTTGTTAATGTATTTTGATTCAAAGATGGATTGCACTCATGTTATTTTGATTATATGACCATTGCTATATACATGAGAAACTTTGTATATTTGTGTATAATGGTTTGGATTCATAAGAATCACATAAATTATATATCTTTTTCAAAATTTGAATATTTTATGTGTTTTTATTTCAATAAATCTTTTGGTTCAGTTGTGATACAATATCTGCGGATTTTCTGACAATTTTCTATTAAGCAAACAAGGGAAATCTGTTGTTTTCATTGTCATGATTCATCACATAAGATACATTTATTTTTGTTTTAATGTGATTTTGTATTATCTTGTAAGATCTTAAGAATCATAACATATATCATTTTTCAGTATAATATGTAATGTACTACTGGACATCTTATACCTTATATATCAATTTGATTTTCATATTTATGTAGCAATGTATTTGGTTGATGTTGCTGTTGCTCTACAAGTAAAAAATTTGTAAAATTATTTTTGTATTTTTTTAAAATTTCTTGATAATTTTTTATATTTTCCCAATATTACCATTAATTTAAATTTAAGACTCCCGACAATAAATGTAACATTGCTCAAAACAGCCCATAAAAAAAAACCACCTTATATTGAACAAATAATGCAAGGTTTTGTCAAAAACTGAAACTAAAAAATACCACGAGTGCATAAATGGTAGGTTATTGTGTTTCTTTGGATATCTTTTAAGTTTTTGTTGCCCGTCTCTTACAATCTTGCCTGTGCCAATCACTGAAACACACAAAGGTCATGATAGGCTTGTTTAATCATGGTCTTATCAAATGTCTTTATTGCTTTTTCAGGTTTCTTTTCCATCTTCACTGGGTTCAGGCTGAAGCCATCTAATATTGGATGGACTTTCAATATTGGATGGAAGAACGATCTATCCAATTGTAAAATGTTATCACCAATATTGTGGAGACTGCAATTGTAAAATACTATCATCAATGTGGTAAATAATTGTAAAATACTATCACCAATGTGGTAGATAATGGCCTCTCAATATTAGATGGAAGAACGATCTATCCAATTGTAAAATGCTATCACCAATATTGTGGAGACTCCAATTGTAAAATACCATCACCAATGTGGTAAATAATTGTAAAATACTATCACCAATGTGGTAGATACTCCACCAAGTTCGAACTTGTTTGTAGTAAAAATTTCTGTTGAAGACAAAACAACTATCCAGTCTTGATCCAAGTTGGTAACTTTTTAGGGCATTGATTTCCTTCTTATAGTCCGTTATAATATCTGAAAGATCTATACCCTTCCAATAACTCTGGTTTTTGTCGGAGTGTGATAGACTTTGCTCCTTGGAAAATAGTGAAGGACAGTTTCTCAAAGATCTATACCCTTCCAATAACTCTGGTTTTTGTTTGAGGTTAATGGAAATTGCTCTTTAGAAATAGTTAAGGACTGCTCAATTTTCCTTCTTCCAATAATTGATCTCTTGAACGAACCTTTCCATGGTCATTTAAAAGGCAAGCAGCATATTTAAAAGGCAAGCAGCATGTTATTGGCGGTGACATTCGTTTTTGCAACCAGCACTTCCTTTAGTTCCAGTTGACAATGGTTTTCCACATGCATCGATCCTTCAGTTGTAATAAACGAAGGGTTTGAAGGCCTCTTAAGACCTTCATGTGCCTTGCAACCTTCACCTACCACATTTTGAATGATTCCGAACTCGTAATGGGTGAACGAGTCTCAGTTTTCTGACTGGACTGTCTCTTCAACCTGCACCTCATCAAACGATTTTCAAGCTCTATCCTTTTCTTTTTACGGGTATAATATGTAAGTTAATTATTATGAAATTTGCAATATACATAACAAGGGCACCGGTATTTTTCTTGTAGGTATTGGCTAGTGCTTAAAATCATTAACTAATTTTTCGATGATAAACATACCAAGAGTTTATAAAATGCTCTGCGCTGGTTTAAGTTGAGAGAGGCCATCTTGGATTTACTAGTTAATGCAAAAACATGAACGAAACAAGAAAACATACACTTAGGCCATCTTTGATTTGTCAAAAATATGAACTAAACCACGAAACATACACTTAGGCCATCTTTGATTTATCACTTAATGCAAAAAAAAATGATATAAACAACAAAACATACAAGGACATGAGATTAATAAAGCGATGGATTCTCCATTGGTCTCTATCAAGCCAGGTAGTAACTCCTCAAGGCAAAAATGATTCGTGTATTTATTCTTTTAGGTTAGCCTTATTATATACATGAGGGAGAGATTGTTCACTTCATTTCCCGATGACTGTTCACATTACTTATTTATTTATTTACATTATGTTCACCCAATCCTGATGATTAGGTGTCAACATTTCCCTCCTTAATCTGAAGGGATGTTGGTGAGTCCAAGTATCATTTTGAATCGTTCAAGCTTTTATCTTCCAAGCGCTTTGGTGAAGATGTCTACAATTTGTTCATTAGTGGAACAATGACGGAGATGGATTGTTTTGGCCTCAACATGATGTCGAATCAAATGATATTTAGATTGATGTGCTTCGTTCGATCATGGAACTTTGAGTTCTTAGCCAACTTTATTGCAGAGGTATTGTCAATCATGAGTGGAGTTGATTGTACTTGTTTTACCTGCGAATCTTCAAGAATTTTCTTGAGCCACACAATTTCTTTTGTTGCTTTAGCCGCTGCCACGTATTCTGCTTCTGTTGTGGAATTTGCTGGAACTGATTGTTTGCGTGATCTCTAGGAGACAACTCCTGATCCAAGACTCATATCATATCCTGAAGTAGATACCCCAGTTTCTTTGTCTCCATCGAAGTTTGAATCAGAGTATCCAATCAAGCTGGAGTCGTCCACCTGTGTATACTTGATTACAAAGTCTTGAGTTCCCTTCAAGTACCTTAGAACTCTTTTTGCAACAGACCAATGCCTCTCACAAGGCTTTTGCATAAACCTGGAGAGGATTCCAACAACAAATGAAATGTTTGGTTTGGTAGTAGTTAGGTAGTTGAGAGTCCCTACAAGCTGTCTATACTTTGTTGCATCTTCAAATTCTTTTCCTTCAATAGATGTGAGCTTTAAGTTTTGTTCCATTGGAGTAGTAAGATGATTGCACGCTGTCATGCCGAACCTGTTCAACAGATCTCCAATGTATTTCTTTTGAGAAAGAAATATGGACTTTGGATGTTGAGTTACTTCAATGCCAAGATAGTAATGAACATAGCCCAAATCAGTCATTTCAAAACTTTTCCCCAATTCCTTTTTTATGGATGCAATCTAATTTTCATTGTTCCCTGTCACCAAAAGTTTATCTACATATACCAAAAAATATACAACTGTTTTTCCAACTTTCTTGACAAATAAAGTTGCATCATCAAGATCATAATGTTTGAAATCAAGTTTCAAAAGATGCTCAGTTAGTTTTTCATACCAGGCTCGCGGTGCTTGTTTGAGGCCATACAAGGACTTCACCAGTTTGCGCACTTTATGTTCATGTCTTTGCACAACAAATCCTTTAGGATGGGACATAAAAACATTTTCTTTTAGATCTCCATTCAAGAAAACAGTTTTTACATCCATTTGATGGACTTTCCAACCATTCTGAGCTGCTAGGGAAAAGAGTGTCCGGATGTTAGCCCATTTTGTTGTGGGGGAAAAGTCTCTTCATAATCGACCCCTTCCTTCTGTGCAAAACCTTTTGCCACAAGCCTAGCTTTGTGCTTGTCAAGTGAGCCATCAACTTTATACTTGTTCTTGTAGACCCACTTGCAGCCAATTGGTTTGGTTCCTAATGGAGGATCAACTAGTTTCCAAGTGCTATTTTTTATGAGGGCATCATACTCCTTTTGCATCGCTTCTTTCCATTCATCATGAGAAGCAACTTCTTTTAAAGAAGTTGGTTCAAAATTTGTAGACAAGTTCAATTCACAATCATAAAAAACATCCATATCAACAGAGGAATTAGAGTCATCCACATCACCTCCATTTTGCCGGTTTGAATTTCTAGTTCCTGTCTTTCCAACCTCATCAGGATGAACACTTTCAAGTGTCTTTGTCAGCCACTTTGGGGGACCTTTCTTAGATGGTCCAGGCTACTCCGTTGATTGGGTTGGGACTGAATCAAGACTGAGTCTCTCAATTCTATCAATCACATCACTTAAAGCATCATCTGTTGTTGGAGTTTCATGCAGGGGAGACTGTTCCTCAGAAGAAGATTTCACATGTTGATCTAGTATAGGAATCCCCCCTTCAAGATGTGGAATCTGATTATCAAATTCTTGAAATGATTTTGCTTTTGCGAATCTATCCAAGCGATCAAGTTGCCGCTCAACAACATTGTCAGTTTTGGATGATTCAAGAAAAATTACATCTCTAGATACAACACACTTTTTATTTACTTCATCATAGAGACGGTATGCCTTGGAGGTGTTTGAATACCCCAGAAAGATACACTTACGACTTCTAGCACCAAGTTTGTTTCAATGTACCTTTGGTATCAAAGCATAACAGGTAGAACCAAAGACCCTGAGATGATTTACCGAAGGAACATGTCCATACCACATTTCATATGGAGTCTTGTTTCTAATAGCATTAGATGGACATCTATTCTTTATATATGCAGCACATAGAACAACATCAGCCCAAAACATTATCTTTACATTTTGAAGAAGTGCATGGATTGTACCATATTTAAGATTGTCCTATTCATTCTTTCAGTTACACCATTATGTTGGGGATTATAAGGTACAATTGTTTGATGTTTGATCCCATGTTGGCAAAGATAATTTTCAAATTCATCTGATGTGTATTCTTTTCCATTATCAGTGTGAATAGACCCAATATGAGACTGTACATCATTTTCAATCCATTTATGAAAATTCTTGAATGTTTGAAAAGCATTAGATTTGTTCTTCAATTAATAAACCCAACACATTCTGGTGTAGTCATCAATAAATGTCATCATATATTTATTTCCATTTGCAGAAGAAACACGCATTGGACCACATAAATCTGAATGAAAGAGTTCAAGTTTTCTATGTGCTCTTGAATGTGAATCATGAAAAGACTGTTTGCTATGCTTTCCTAGAATGCAAGCATCACATTGCTTAAGTTTCCAGGGAATTGTAGGAAAACTAGCAACACCATTTTTCTTCAACAGCGGAGGCTGTCATAATTCAAATGTCCAAACCTAACATGCCATAATAAACTTGATGAAAGTGTACCTTCTTCATGATGAGAATTGTATGAGAAATGTTGTGCACGAGTAGAGGTTCCTTGCAGCTTGAGAAGTCTTTCTTCTTCTATTCCCCTCATGACAAATGAGTGGTCAAATGCTTTTCTTACCTCAAGCTTGCCATCAAACATATGAATGGAGTGACCTTGCTGGCGGATGTGGACCAAGGACAAGAAGTTTCTTTTGAGCTATGAGAGATATATAACATGATGCAGAAGAAAGTCTGGAAGACCAGGCAGTTTAAGTTTGATTGTGCCAAGCCCCGATGGCTTGATTTTTGATTGGTTTGCAAAGTATACTGCTCCATCAACATTGTTAGTAAATTATTCAAAAAAATCTTTTCTATGAGTCATGTCGCAGGTTGCTCCTGAATCAAGCAACCAATCATTTTTCCAAGAAGTAAGTGAAGCATTAAATAAATCTTCATTTACTCCAATATTACATTGTGCCACAACATAGTGAGCGGATTCAGGATCTTTACCTTTGTCTGTATCATCAATTTCACCTTTCTGTTGGTTTCTTTTCTGCTCAATTTTGTCCCATGGTAGCTTGCATGTAAAGGCATCATGTGATCCATTTCTTTTGCAGTGAATGCAGTGCAAATCTGCGTTTTCTCCTTGAGAATGTCTACCCCCCTGCCTCTAAAATATCTTCCTCTTCCTCTCCGACCACCTCTTCCTCTTAAAGAATCCTGAGCAGGATGCTTTTCTTTATGAGCAAGGCACACAACCTCTTCAGAAGATTCAGGCGCTGCCTTATTTCTAAAAGCTTTCTCTCTTTCAGCAAACTTTTTCACAAGAGAGTCAAAGGTGATATCTTTGAGATTTCCATTTGCTTGCAATGACTCATGATAATTGGAGTAAGTAGGATAAAGTGCCTTGAGAAAAGCGATAAGAGGAATATCCAATTCAACCTTAGTGGATTTGATATCATGCATCATAAACTTTACTTCAGATGCAAGAGCAAGAGGATCATTATTTTGCAGTTCAAGAGTGAAGAGTTTAATCATGAGTTGAACAACTTCAAGTGCAAAATGTGAGTCATAGAGCTCTTTCAACTTTTGTAAGGCTTCAAAGGCAGTTGAATATGACGAAATATGACGACTCACCTCTTCATTTACAGATGCTGCAATTAATGCATAAGCTTTGTTGTTCTTGTTTTTCCAAATGACGAGCTCCTTGTCTGAGGTACGCTGTACTGGTTCATTGTCTCCGTCTTCGACACACACTCATTTCCACAACTCATTGAAAATGAGGGTGTGTTTTATCATTTGGGACCATTTAGGATAGTTCTCCTTGCCAGTGAGAACTATTCCCACCATGGATATAATTGAATGCGTTCTGTAAAAATTACTTTTGCTGATAGAAAAATACTTCTACCAATATACAGTAAATTGTACTTTGGGTGGTAATTTTTTTTTAGTTAAAAATTACAATTCAAAGAAATATATTTTTGATATGACTTGACAGAAAATTCAACTGAGCAATGCTCTGAACATCGTAAATACATAAAACTTTATAGCGCATTAAACAACACTCCTTGTCAAAAATCTCTTACAATTGCAAACTCAGAAATCCCTTGCAATGTGTCTCAGTGCAAAAACTTACATAACTTGATGCAAATGATAGTTTTGCATCTCTTCTCCTTGCTACTGGTGCGACCTCTTTTACCAAATCGGTCAACTCTTGGAGTGTAGCATCAACACAACACTTTACGAATACACCACCATAGGAAGACTCGTACCCCACAGCCACACCATTACAAAGCTTTACCAACGCAACAAATGTTCATTCGATGGAGTTGTCAATTTCAAGTTTAAACACAACCAAATTCTAGTTCATCAAAAATATAGGTCCGTCATTATATTACATAAATCCACTGCCTTTCACAACTATCGAGAAAAGCTTCAATTCATGAGAAGCATCTAAACTAAAATTGGCATAAACAGTGAACAATTGTAAATTCGAAGTTCCAATGACTGGAGTAGCATGGACTTCCACAGTGATAAAATTTCCACAGTTTTGTCCTTCAGCACGAATATATATGTGATGGTCGCTGTGGATTTATTTTAACTGAAATCAGTGGAGTAGCAACAATAAAGAGTGCCACAACGTAATATAATCGGTGGAACAACAACAATAAAGAGTGGCACAATGTAATATAATCGGTGGAACAACGGAAATACAACAATAAAGAGTGGATAGATCAGAAATAAGAGATTATGTTACTTATATAAGAAAGTAGTTCTACTGCATTACTGTAGCTCGCTGGAGAAGTTGCCGCCACCTTCGCTGCCCATATCTGAGTGAGACTTGGCACGGATGCATAAAAAAGACCTTAGCGCAACATCATATTAACTATCTCCTCCAGCGACCACCATCAGGATGGCCGAGTGATCTAAGGCGTTAGACTCAAGATAGTAAAAAAAATACCACTAAATTTCCAGCAATACCAGCTAGACCACTGAGAAGAACCATTAGAGGGTAGATTGGGCGAACTGGTCTATGCGCAGTGTTTAGATAGTGGTAGTGACTGTGGAGGGGACAGAAGAACAAAGAGCCCAACAATGGACAGACTGCATGAAACTAGCAGAAGGGAGTTACAAGACTATGCCAAAAATGGAGTTGGCTCTGATACCATGTTAGGCCAGGCAGTAACCCCTCAAGGCAAAAATGATTTGTGTGTTTATTCCTTCAGGTTGGCCTTACTATATACATGAGGGAGAGACTGTTCACTTCATCTCCCAATGACTGTTCACATTACTTATTTATTTATTTACATTATGTTCACCCAATCCTGATGATTAGGTGTCAACAGTTTCTATCCACAACTTTGTATTCATAATAGCTATTTGTAGTTTCTCTTCTTCCTTGGATTAAGTAGCAACTTATATTTGTTGTTTCTATTCAATCTTCATATTCACAAATCTCAACAACTGCAAACTTCAATACCTACAACTTATTTTTGTTGTTTCAATACCTAACCACCTTGTATGTGTACTTTATTAATATCTTATTGCAACTTAACATTGCGAGTCTTTCACAATCAACAAATGGCCACTATCTAATATCTATCCTTGTGGGTATATTAGGATTAGTTAGTGATGTAAACAGAAGGGCATATTAGGATTAGTTAGTGATGTAAATAGAAGGGCATAAAGACAAAAACATTGTAAGTTTTTAATATTTGGTTGTATAATCTTCCTCTCTTTTACGCTTTTATACACTTTTATTTTTAATGGCAAAGTAGAGGAAAAATGTATATTTGGATATTCAAATCTGTTTATGCATGTGATTATTTTATGATTTAAAGCATCCAAAGGATTCCCATTTGGTTGAGACCACATAGAAAAACCTCCCATTATGTTTTCTGTTTTGTTCTTTTCACTTATAGTAAGGAGATCAAATAATACAGATCCTATTTTCTTATCAGTGCATCAATGACAATAGTTCTAAATTTGATTTTGAATTTCAATGATAGCTTTTAGATGGGAAAATGTGTGAAATGAAATAAAAGTTGAAACGCCTTTTTATAAGTGGTTGAGTTAATTTTATTTCCAAAATTATAAATTTTTCCCAAAAAACTATAGATTTCCATTAAGCTTCAAAAAAGGTATCTGAGTGGAATCAACACCTACAAGTATATGATGTTGCTTTGACATGTTTATATGATTTTCATAATGTACATATATTGCAGATACATAGCATATAAGAGCAATATATGAAGAAATGTGAACAAAATGAAATAATAGAAAGATAAATCAGAATATAGCACCTACATAAATAGAACCCTTTATTGATAATGCCAAAAGGTGAGCAATGTTCACTTGCATTTTTGAGAGTGAAAATTCCAATGTAGTAGAACTCCAATACGATAATAATCTTTGACATCCATTTTTAGCTCCATAAATAGTTTTCACTACCCAAATCCTAACCCGTAGTGGTTCCAATAATAATGAGTACCAGTAATTGTCACTCCCAATCAAGAAGTTCGGCAAGAAAGGGGCGGGAGAACTGTGCTTTGCGGAAGAGTGAGGCTCTGGGATTCGATCCGAGGTTGGAGGTCGTTTGAATCAAAGACCCCAAAACATATCAGATGGAGCAGAAGAACGTATCAATGTTGGCCCTCAGCGTGGGGCTCGGAATCGGCCTGGATGACGGACTCGCAACAGGCCGTTCGCAGACCTTTCAGAAATGGACGTCTCCCTGTTCTTTTGTCAATCACTAGGAAATAATGGAACTCGAGCTCAACAATCGCCTCCTTGACGGGAAATCCTTCGACGAATTCCCTTATTCCCTCAATGGGCAGATGAAGGCTTTGCTGACGAGCGGGGCTTTTGTTTATTTGAAAGAAGAGCAGTTTTCTAAGTTCACTCGAAATCTCTCGCCTGCAAGTCGAGCCATTTTACTCTTGGGCCATGCAGAGGGTTTGTTGGCGCATGGAGGATCCAGAACCATCATCGATCGTCCGCCTCAGCAGCCCCCTATTCAAACGAACCCAGATCTAAACGAACCCCCTGTTCGCCAAGATCTGACAAACTCGGTTAACTCCCAGAAGACGAAGATCGCTGACAATCTCAGAAGGGAAAATCGTAGACTCTGTTTAAGGTATGGAGGAAAATCTCTTTACATTGAATATCAAAACGCTGCTCTGTTTATTTTTGGCATAGATCTGGGTTCCCTTCTACCATGGAGTTCCGAATGGGAGCCATTCCCATCGCTCCGCGGCTCCCTGTACAGATCAAGCCCTGGGCTATCAGATCTAGACCTTTTTATGGTAAATCGACCCTATTTTATTCCGATCCAGGGGAATATGCGCAGATCGAGACCAGGGTTCTTCGAACCAGATACCCGCATGGCGGATCGGGCCCATATGATAAATCGGACTCAACCCATATCAGATCTGGTCGCCCATCCACTGATATGGGTCATGCAAAAGCCACAGAGCAAAATCACTGCATCAGATCCATCAATCACCAGAGTTGGAACTCCGGCAAGAGGATTCCAAGTATTTCTTCCCTGCATACTTAATGCTTGCGCCGCCTGGGGTGATCAAGCCAAATGCAGAGAAGAAGTTTCTCCCTTTCCTCGCCATGGTTCGAAGGAATCCTGGATCTGTTTGAACCAGGTAGCAGGGGCCAGATCTGAACCAGATCTGCTTGAAGAATCACTTGCTTTTCAAATCCAAGTCAACCTCTCGGGCAAAACGACTATGCAATGGGCACGCACTACGGATCTTGTGCAGGACCTCGTGCAAAATCTTGAAAGCCGGCTAGGAATCCCTTCCTATTACCTCAGACTGCTATACAAGGGTAAGCAACTCATGAATAGCCTTCCTCTTTCCTATTACAGCATCCAAAGGGATGCCTTTATTGTGGCTTCATTTCGTTTGAGAGGTGGTTCATTTAGGCAGACCTCCTCTGCCCCTTCTTTCTCCTATAAAGATGCTGTCCACAAAGATGCTGCCCATTCACAGCCTTCTCCATCAGCAGGCCAACCATATGAGGCTCCAAAGCCCTTTCTGGTAGACAAATCAGAGGACATTCCTTCTATCAATCTCTCCCATCCTGGGATTGATGATCGATATCAACTTTATGCAGAAGCCGCACTTGTATGCAGAGTCAATGGGCTATGGCCTCGCACATCAGATCTATACCAATGGATTCATACCAATTGGACTAAAAAAAGCGAGATACACTTATGTTCAAAAGGATTCTTCATTGTGGTTTTTGACCGAGATGAAGATTATCAGAAGGCCTTAACGGGAGGCCCCTGGTTTTGGGGCTCGGCAGGTCTTTTTCTTACTCCTTGGTTTCCAGACTTCGACCCTTCTACAACTGTTATCACCAAGACTCCCATTTGGGTCAGGCTCCCGAACCTTCCAGTGCATCTATGGCACGTTTCGGTCTTCTTAGCAATTGCAGATACTTTAGGAAGCTACCTGGCGGTAGACTCTTTGCGAAAGGAAAATGGGCTCTACACTTATGGTAGATTCTGTGCAGAAATAGATATAAGCAAAGGCCTGCCGGATCAGATTAATCTCAAGTATGGAGATTTCCATTGGACTCAAACCTTGGATTACGAGAACATAGCTTTCCGCTGCCGCCATTGTCATCAAACAGGACATCTCCAAAGTTCATGTCCCCAGTACCTCGACAAAAAGAAGACTCCTAAGCGCAAGCCCAAGTCCAAAAGTTGGAACCCCTGTGCGCCTCCTCCACCTATGGAAGATTCAGACTCCACCAGTTTAGATGAGGAGGAAATAGTTGCAGACGGAATGAACACTGAGATTCCGCTGGATGCTCCCTTGGATGATCCGGCAAACCCCTCCGTCTCTCAGATTTCTCAGAAACGTGCTCATCTCACTTCTTCCTCAGATTCTAAGAAAGATTTTCCACCACCAGGGCAGAACAGTCTTCAACTGGTGTCGGCTCAGCCAAATTCCACTGAATGGGTCAAAGTAAGCAAGAAAAAAGGAAAAAAAAGTCGTGTGATAGTAACAATCCCCTCAGGGTAGTTCTCTCTGCTTAGTATTGGTTCTTTGTTATTCCATGTTCTCATTAGCCCTCTCCTGGTTCTTAGCCAAGGAGCAAGGTGGTGCCTACTTCCTTGGGCCCCCTTGCTTTTCTGCTTCGCTTGCATGCAAGCTTGATTGTACTATACTCTTCTCTTTTTAATAGAATTAGTCTAATTTACACAAAAAAAAAATAATAATGAGTACCAACTACCTAGTGGGCCTTATTCCATAAGGATGGTCCTTTTACATTAATTAATAACATCGACTACCTAGTAGGTCTTATCCAAGGAAGAAGGCCCCATAAATTAATTAGTGGATCAATAAGTAGGGAGGTTAGGTAAAGACCCTTCCATGTCCCCATGTCCTTCAAAAGTAGCTTTGTCCTCAAAGGTAGGCGTGGAAATTGTTGTAAATTTGGTGTTGGTGCTCAAGTATCATCTTTGGGTTGTGTATCCTTCCATTGTATCAATACTTCTTGTATAATGCCTTGGCATATTCAATGATGTCTTTTGTCCAATATTACCTTCGACTATAACTAAATGGAACCCTCTTCATCGAGTTTGGAGAGGATGGTCTAAATGCAACAATTTGGCCCTACCACTTTCTTCAAACAAGGACATGGAACACTGAGTAAATCTTGGAGCAATTCTAGAGAGCTAATCTATAAGTGACCTATCTAATGCGTTGGAGAATCTAATAGGGATCATAGAACTTGGGCCAACTTTTGGTAGCTCTTTTCATTGCAATATCTTTGCTTATAGGATTATGATGAAGAAACCTTTGATTCCCTTCATAAAATGTAGCACTTTGAGTGATGTCAATTTGCTTATTGCTTCAATGTATTTTGAGCCAAGACTAAATTGTCCATAAGTGTATAAATAACATTCATTTTAGTGTTAGGATTGATTTCCACTTCTTGAACCTTAGATGTGCTTAGTGATTATGATGTTATAGATGGGAGGCATAACTATCAAGATTTAGTGAACGGAAGGGAGAAACTAATGAATTGGGAGAGCTTATGGTCCGATTTGGTACAAGAGGAAATAAGGCAGAATACCAGAGATAGGACTTCATCCAAGGGTGAGGATGAAGAAAACTTTGCATTGCCTGGAAAGGAAAAGAAGGGAAAAGGGAAGAAATCCCAATTCAAACCAGAATCTAGTCAAGGGGGCAAGAAAAAAGATTTGTCAAAAATTAAATGCTTCAATTGTCATGAATTCAGGGACTATGCCATGAAGTGTCCACACAAAAAGGCAAGCAAAAAGACCTCAATAAGAGACACATGTGAAGCTTTGGCTTCACAGTTCGAGCTTGACTTCACCCTCATTGCATGCATGGCCAACACACTAATGGGGAGTGTGTGGTACTTGGTCTCAGGTGCATTGTTCCACATGACGGGGAATAGAGACTTCCTCAGTGCCATGGAGGAGAAAAATTTGCAGATGCACATCAATACGGGGGACAAAGGAATGTATAGCGTGATCGATATTGGTACAGTCACCTTTTAGAGGGAGTTAAGCTCTCCCCTCAGACTCAAGGATGTCATGTTCGTTCTGCGCCTAAAGAAAAATCTCGTCTTTGTTGCAGTTTTGGAATACCATGGTTATGATTTGATTGTCAAAAAAGGAAATGCATTCCTGAGACACAACCACGGGACATGTGAAGCAGATCAAGGTTCATGTGAAGAACCTATACAAGCTAGATGTGGAGGATTGCGCTGCATTGAGCACAAAGGTGGAGAAGGTGCAGAGCCGTGATGTCAGTGAACTATGGTATAGAAGACTTGGACATTTGCATCATGGCGCTTTGAAGATCATGCAACATATAACCACATGCCTCCCCAAAGAAGCACTTGAGCAACATGATGTATGAAAATGTTTTACTTTGGGTAAGTACACAAAATCCACATTCAATGATTGGGACAACAAAACACATGTAGTCTTAGAAAGGATTCACTCTAATGTCTTTGGACCTTTCTTGATAGCCTCCACTGCCAAGCACAAATATTTTGTCATTTTTTTTATGATTTCTCATAGAAGTGCTGCATCTTCTTCATGCGGAAGAAATATGAGACATTCTCCAAGTTCGTAGAATTCAAGGCACTAGTTGAGAAAGAAATGGGAAAGAAGGTGAAGGCTCTTAGGAGTGATAATGGAGGTGAGTATGTGTTGAATGAATTTAAAGATTTATATAAAAAGAAAAGAAGTCAACGAGAGTTGGCAACAATCGACAACCCACAATAGAATGGGGTGGTTGAGAGAAAGAACTGTAGCATTGTGGGAGCAACAAGGGAGATGTTGCATGATCAAAGCCTACCTCTACATTTGTGGGCTATGCAACACAATAGTTCATTTGTGGAAACAAAGTCCTCATCGGATTCTGGGCATGATTACATCAGAGGAGGCTTTCTCGGGGAGAAAATCGAATGTGTTGCACTTCAACATTTTTGGACCCTCTGTTTACTACCATGTCTCCAAATAATGTAGGAAGAAACTAGAGTCGACATCAGAATTGGGGGTATTTTTGGGTTACACAGAAACTCCCCACAACTACCATGTGTAATTTCCATCCCTCAGAATGACAGTTGTGCGAATGGATGTAAAATTTGATGAGGAGAAAGCAATGTGGTTCTCTCTTGAGAGGGAACTTCAAATCCCACTAGAAGAGGAACTTTTCGCTCCAAAGGAGCTTCAAGAAGTTGTGGAGAAACCGCAAATTGAGGAGTAGAGAGTGGAGACAACCACTCAAGTATGAGACTAGGGAAGTTGGGAAACTTGTGTAGGATGTGAGGGAGAATTTGGGTGCTCCTTCAAATCAGCGCAGGCAGAGAAGGTCACTAGATTAGTACACTGGGTACATGGCTCTAATAACTGAGATTGTAGAGACTGAGCCATCCTATTTCGAGGAAGTAGTAAAGAAACTTGTATGGTTTGACGGAATGGTGGAGGAATACAAATCCATTATAAAGAGTAGTGTTTAGGAAGTGGTCCCAATACCAACAGACAAATTAGTTGTGGGTTTGAGATGGATCTCCAAGGTAAAGCATGCAACATATGGAAGCATAGAAAAGTACAAGGTTAGTTTTGTGGCTAAGGTGTACTCTCAAGTTGAGGGGATTGATTGTAAGGAGACCTTTGCTCTTGTAGCAAGGTATTCATCCATTAGATCAATTCTTGCTCTGGCTTCACAGATGGGGTGGAAGATCCACGAGATGGATGTAAAAACAACATTGCTCAGTGAAGTTATTGAGGAGGAGGTGTATATCGAGAAAGCAGAAGGCTTAGAGACTTTTGATCGAGATTCTAATGTGTGTAGACTCAAGAAAGCTTTATACAGTCTCAGGAAAGCACCCCTTGCTTGGTACACCATGATCGATAGCTATCTCATCGGTTTGGGCTTCACCAAAAGTGAAGCAGACGCAAACCTCTATCATATCTTGGTAGAATGTAAATGGTTGATTATTGTCCTATATGCTAGTGATTTGATTTTAACTGGTAATGAGCAGTTGATCAGATCTTGCAAGGAGGACCTAACAAGAGAGTTTGAAATAAAGGACATGGGTCTCATGCACTACTTCCTTGGATTGGAAGTATGGAAAGGTGATGGGGAGCTATTTGTCGCTCGGGGAAAGTATTTCAATGAGGTACTTTAGAGGTTCCACATGGACAGTTGCAAACCCATAGAGACATCTCTAGCGACTAGCTAGAGGAAAGAGGATGCCACTTTAGGTGAGGAAGTGGATGTTACTGTTTACCGATAGTTGGTGGGTTCACTAATGTATCTTGTGAACACACGACCATATATGTGATATGCATTCAACTAGTTGAGCCAAGCTATGGTTAGGCCAACCAAATTATTTTGGAAGGAAACTAAGCATGTTCTACGTTACTAAAGAGGCACTACCCCGTTTGGATTATGGTACAGCCGGATAGAGGGAGTGAATCTATGTGGCTTCACACATGTAGATTGGTCAGGGAGTCCATTAGACCAAAGGAGTACATTAGTTGGAATTTTCATTTTTGGGTCTGTAACAATTCTTAGTACAACAGGAAGCAAAGATCTGTGGCACTCAACTCGCAAAAGTATAATACATGGCACTAGTCAAGAAAAATGTTGGATTGTTTGGTTAGATGATGGATCCAACTGCAAACTATTGTGATAATCAGATTTGCATCAAGCTCTCTAAAAATCCCATTTTTTATTATCTATCCAAGCATATAGATATCTGTATCACCATTTGCGGGATTGTGTGCAGAGATGTATAATGTTGTTGTAGTACATTCCGACAGAGGAACAACATGTTGACATTTTGACAAAGCCATTTTCAAGAGGTAAGTTCGAGTTCCACAAGTGCATGACATGGGTGGTTGATAATCCCTTTCTCATTGGGAGGGAGTGTTGAAAAATGTAACAAGAAAATCTCAATTTGATTTTTCCTTGATTAAATTGAGAAAATTCGAATTTCCACATCAATAGACAAATTGGATGATGTTAAATTATGTGACATGGATTATGTCACCCATTTTACTCAGTAAATTTGAGTTGGAGGATTTAGAGTTCAGTTTAGCATGTGTGATTGCTAATTTGTAGCAATCAAGGTTAGTTATCTTAGGTTGTTTTCAGTTAAACTAGTTCCAACTTTTGGAGGAACTAGTGGAAGGTCAGTTAAATAGTGGGCCTTTAGTCAAACTCAGTGATCATCCAATTAACTGATCAATAAACCCAAAATACCTGGTGCATGCAAAGGATTCGAGTTATCGAGTTGAGGTGGGGATTCCAAGGCAGTGTAACATCAATTGTAGACTAGTCTTGAGTGTACAACTATTGCATGCAATCAGATGATCAACCTAAGGAATTTCACAATTCAATTTATGGAGTTTCCTAAATAATAGGGGCCAAATTCCTCAAGGAACGTCGCAAGGAAATAGGAGCTCAAGCTGAGGAAAATTTTGATTAAGCCTGAGTCAAAGGCCTTTAGTGAGCAGAGAGATAGGTTATGCACTTGAAGGGTGTGCTCAGTTGAGAAAAGCAATTGCAATACATCTCTATTCATTTGGAAATACATATCTATTCATTTAATTAATGCAAGCAAGCATTGGGGTTTTTAGCAGATTTCTTTCCCTAGATAAAAAATACTTGTTGCATGTGTGTTATCTCTTCTTGCATATCTGAGACTTTTGTCCTAAATTGTGAATTAATGCCTGTAGAGCAGTAGAGTAGGTTTGTGTCTTGTAATTTTGATTAAAACTTCATGAGCAGTTGCACATATACAAATTAATTTCTACAATAGTTGTATTATACCACCATTTTGCAAGAGATAACTATTGAAACTACAAACTCCATCAATTTGATGCAAAATATCTCAAATAAGTCTCCAAGCATTTATTCACCACCTTTGTCTAACCATCTTTTCTGAGGTGACAAGACATGCTCATTTTGCATTGGGTGCCCGTAGTTAAAAAAAATATTTCTAAAGTTTGTTGGTGAAGGAAATGTCATGCTTTGTCACAATGGAGTTAGGCATGCCATGTAATTTTAAAATATGATCCATGAAGACTTGTGCAAATGTGGATAACTTAAATGAGTTATGGAATACATAAAACTAAAACAAGCATCATGATGATATATTTGTTTATGTTTCAGGATGTCAAATTATAAAATTATGGAAATGTTAATCTAGATTGTGGTAGGGATCGGTAGAGGCCATAATGCTCCAAGAGTCTTTTGTTTCACCTTTTCCTTTGAAATGCGCCAATTAAGCAAAAAATATGCATAGCTCCTTCAAATCATTCCAAAAGAATAAATGCTTAACTTGTTCATACACTTTAAAAGCAAAGTGACATGTTGTGGGAGAGGAATGTAATTCTTCCAACACCTATGATTTTAAAGTAAAGTTTTGTGATGCAGGAGAATTAGAGCTTCCAAGTCATTAATTTATCGATGATAAAAAGATTCAAAATTGGGTCTTGATTTTTGAGAAGAATTTATATTCTTCTATGTAAATAAATTGTATTTTCCAATTTGGTATATTTTATGAGTTTTAGAACTAGATGATCTATAGTTTTAGAAAAGTTATGAATAGGGTGAAATTTTGTCCATAAGGCAAAATTAAATCTACCTTGAAAAGCATAAGTGATTCTAGGGTTAGATTGAGTGATTTTAGAAATTAGAAAAATATGATTTATGGAGTGAATTATGTATGATTTATGGAGTGGTTTTAGGATTTAAGAAAAAATGATTAATGGAGTTATTTTAGGATTTAGAAAAACTATTGCATTTCTTAATTGTACTTATTGTAAGCATACAGGAAATGAGACCTAGTGGCCAAATGAACGTGAAATCAGGTTCATAGAGATAAACAATTTTTTTGAGTATTTTGTGTGTACAAGTTTTGATAATGGGATGGAGTTTCATATCTTGTGTGTATGAAGTGTCTATGTGCACAATCATTGAGGAATTCTTAAAACCTAGAATTGGTAGAATTAAATGCAGGTGTGTGTGAATTGGACAGAGAAATCTTATTGAATATTTAGTGAAATTAAATTTACTACATGTGTTAAATGGTGGTGACCAAGAATCATTGGTCAAAATATTGATGGGAGATTTGTAGTTAAATTCTTTGTGAATAAGAATTCTGTGATTCTTATACAAATGGAAATGAAACAACAAGTCAGAGATGCAAGAAAGTTACAACAGTAAAAGACAAATTTAGATGAGGAAATAGACATGTTGTGAATGTTGATGAACATGATGACTAGGATAAGGTACAACAAGAGGAAAAGGACAACTAGCAACAAGGAAAAGCTGACTGTAAGATTTTGCATTATCAAGGCAAGTGGAAAGCAACAACATAAGGTTTGGAAACCAAGAATATTGATGGTGACAGAAGCATAAGCATATGGACAACAACATGATGAGATGGATGATCAACAACAGTGCAAAGTTTGGAATCCTTGAGGATTCATAAATTAATGAAACATGACTAGGAGGTCATGAACGTTTTGTACCTTGGGAGTTTGATGCAGGAGCATTAGAGCTTCCAATTCATTAATTCATCGATGAGAAAAATATTCAAAAAGGGGCCTTGATTTTTGAGAAGAATTTATATTCTTCTATGTAAATAAATTGTATTTTCCAAGTTGGTATATTTTATGAGTTTTAGAACTAGATGATTCATAGTTTTAGAAAAATTATGGATATGTAAGATTTTGTCCATAAGGAAAAATAAAATCTTCCTTGAAAAGCATGAGATATTCTAGGGATATATTGAATGACTTTAGAATTCAAAATGTGATTTATGGAGTGATTTTAGGATTTAGGAAAATCCATAAATCAACTTTTCCTAAATCCTAAAATCACTCCACAAATCATCCATAAATCACATTTTTACTAAATTATAAAGTCACTCAATCTATCCTTAGAATACCTCATGATTTTCAAGGTAGATTTGCTTTTTCTTTATGGACAAAATCTCACCTATCCATAACTTTTCTAAAACTATTTATCATCTAGCTCTAAAACTCATAAAATATACCAACTTGGAAAATACAATTTATTTACATAGAATAATATAAATTCTTCTAAAAAATCAAGACCCCCTTTTGAATATTTTTCTCATCGATGAATTAATAACTTGAAAGCTCTAATTATCCTACATCAAACTCCCAAGGTAGAAAAATTTCATGACCTCCTGGTCATGTTTCATTAATTTCTGAATCCTCAAGGATCCAAAACTTTGCACTGTCGTTGATCATCCATCTCATCATGTTGTTGTCCATATGCTTTTGTTTCTTTCATCTTCAATATTCCTAGTTTCCAAACCTTATGTTGTTGTTGTCCACTTTCCTTTTTAATGCAAAGTCCTACAAAAATATTTTCCTTGTTGTTGGTTGTCCTTTTCTTCTTGTTGTACCTTCTCCTAGTCATTTTGTTCATCAACATCCACAACATGTCTATTTCCTAATTTAACTTTGTCTTTGATTGATGTAACTTGCTTGTAGCTCTCACTTGTTGTTGCATTTCCATTTGTATAAGAATCCCATAATTCTTATTCACCTCTAGTTCAAATTTTTTTTGCTGACCATACCTTACAATATCATTCACCTTAGTATCCTTCAAGACAACTTCATCATCTAGTTCCAGTTGCGCATGTTGTATATGCACCTTTGAATCTAATAGTTTATCTTATAAATAAGCTAATTCTTCATCTAAATCAACAAGCCAAACTTGACTTGGTTTTATAAACTCTTTTCAACAATCATTACTTTATCCTTCACCAACCACTCTTCCAAAAAATTTAATTCTTCTTCAAAGTCCACATCTACTTCCTTGACAAAAGACTTTCATTCTCAATTCCATTGTTCGTAATCTCCTTGTGTATGCCTTCAAGTTCATCATTTCTCTTTGTACCTCCTTGCACAGCCATTGCATTTAAGTGTTTCTCTTCATCCTAACTTAGAGTTGAGTTAAAGTTTTGTCCTCCTTCACCCTCATCACTTGTAACCAAATTTGCATTCTACTCTTCCTCTAATTTTGTGACAACTGTAGGTAACTTTCCACCATCTTTCATACCTGCATCCACATAAAATTCATTAGTTTTAAAAATATGAGAATGTTGGATCTCATCCACTGCTTTATCTTAATTCTCTCCAAGCAATGACCCTTTCTCTGGTTCACAACAATGCACCTTTTATGCCTCGTACTCAATTTCTTTGGGTTCCCCTTCCTTCAACCAAGTTCTTATCATTTGCCTCATCCTTTTTTACATTTTTCTTGTAAACAAATCCTTAACCCACCATTTGAATTTCTTCTTAAGAATCCATCCACATTTCTAGTCTTCATCAGTTCTTGTTGTAGTAGCTCCATAAGCACATTCAACCATGCCTTCATCTCAACCATCTCTTTGTCAAATTCCACATCCTTGATTTTCGTCTTTATGTCATTTTCCTTGACATCTTCTTTCCTTATCTTGTGGTTTTCACCTGAACCTTTGTAATGATCCTCTGTGGTCATCCTTATTTATATCTTTGTGAGCTTCTCCATGCTCAATAGTGAACTGCAACCAAGCCTCTTCTTTGTAGCAAGTCTCCTCTTCTTGCTACTCAATACCTCATCAAACTTTCTTCACTAGCTTGATCTTTTGGTATTTTCTCTGGTTCTCTCCTTAGAACCTTCTCAAGCACTCCTCTTCTCCTTTGGCTATTGCACTTTACTCAGTTTACTTCTTTTGATAACTTCTACTTGTTCCCTTCTTCCTCTACTACAAGGTTCTTCTGCCACAATTCTTACTTTACTTGTTTTCCCTATCACAACTTCCAAGCTATGATCCACTATCACTCTCCTTCAGCTGCTACCTACAAACATCAATTCCTTTGCACAAATCAATTTAGAAATATAAATACCATTTTACCTATTGAACTACCACAATTCTCCAATCTCCTTCTACTACATAACTCTTATTTTTATATAAAAAAATATCCTTTATTCCAATATCAAAGAGCACAATCATCTTTGAATCTCTTCTTTGAAGAGCCAACCAGCTCCGATACCACTTGATAGTAGGAAAATCAATTTTCTAGCCATCATTTTGCACCAAAAATATATGCTCTTTATGCCTTAAGGTATTGTGCTACCATGTACAAGCATTTGGATTCTCTTGTAGTTGTTGGATGAGTTGAACAACCCTTGCATATGCATACCTCAACAATCCAGTTTGACACTAGTAAGGATGAGACACACAATAATCTTTCCTCCTAATATTCTTGAGATGAAATCAGTTTTATGTTCCCATATTACAAAACATGATAGAATTTCAAAGACAAATACACCATTGACAAGTTTCATGTAATGTCGATATGAGTAATTTAACAAAGAGATCTTTGAGTATTAAAGAGAAGCTCTCTAATGATGGCACATATACACCATGTGAATTATATGCCCTAGAAACAACCACTACTAAAGATCAAATTGGTAGAAACTCAAAGTATTCTTCCACAGAAGAAGGAAAAATAGGCATTCTGAAGATTACTTGCAAAGAGAACTCAAAAAAATGAAAGAACCTACCTTTGATTGTGAGATGACATCTAGTCAAGAAGTTTTTGGTTGCCCAACAACTCCCCCTATATTTTTTCCAAATGATATGGGCCCCCTTTTTCTTATATTTAATTTTTAAATTATTTGATTATTTGATTGATATTGAACTTTACTTTTTCTTCTTACTAATTGTTTGATATATTGATAAATGACAAAAGTCTTCATTTCTTTATGACTATTTGTTCGAGTCTTGGTTTTAGTTTTGGAACAGGGTTCATGACATTGGATACATGGCTTATTTTCATAATATATTGATGGGTTTATCACAATTCCTAATGTCAATATGAATAATATAGAAGTTAGGGTTTGTCCTTATGCTTTCTTGAGAGATTGATTTTTTTTGTCTTCATTTCCTTAATGTTACATGGACAACATTATTTCTTAGTCATAACATTACCAGGGATTAATCTCTTGATAAATGAATTACATAATCCATATGGCACATGGTCTTATTAGGTGTCAATTGCATAGTTATGTTTTCCTGACCCTTTTGACCTATGAATTAAAAACTATGCAATTTTAACCTATGGATTGATGGATCATATTACTGGAATGTGGATTTATGCCATTTAAATGTTTTATTTCACTGAAACCTATGTTCCTGAACCATAATAATGCACGCTTATGTCATGAACAAAGCGTTCAGTGTGTAACACGGCTGGTGATTAATGGTTTGATTGGTTTTTATAAGTGGCTCATTGTACGCTTGACATGTGGATTAGGGTTACCATGAATAATCCTAAGGTATGATTTGTTTGGTTATCCTTTAGAACCACCATTACTTCGACCTTGTATTGTTTGTACTCCACCTTCATTGTCATTTCGAACCTCCTTAAATCCAAAACCTACTAGACTCTATATGCAGCCATTGTTTCAGCATTTGAAACCTTGCTCTGGTTGCTTTATAGATGTCCCTGTTATGTCGTTTGTTGATTTTCATTTGATCCAAACCTTAGCCATTTTCTCTATCATTTCATTATTGAAAATTTGGTCCAATCCCTTCCCATATTCCTATGAATAATTTGGGCAATTTTCAATGGCCTTAGTTTAAGGGTTGAACCCATTGGAGGTGAAACAATATAGGCATACGAAGAATATTTGGCTCTGTTCAAACAAGTGGGTTTGTTTGGTGGGATTTCATATAGTTTTTCTGAGGGCACAATGTTGAAATGGTGAAGGATTTCGATTAGACCTACAATGGCAAGGTTACGCGATTTGGGGATGTGGAAATTATGGTAAATGAGGCTTCTATTGCTAAGAATATGTAACTTCTTACAAATGGTGAAAAATTGTCCAAGAATTGTCTAGTTAGAAACATTCCTTGGGACAAATTCTTCGTCTCCAAGAAAACGATTTACAATGTGAAAGTGATCCAGGTGGCTCCAGAAAGACACACAAGACAAAGAGGACTTATGAATACTTGAAAATCAAAGTGTTTGGATTATGCTCGAACTAGGATTAGAGCATAGATCTCGTTGTCCTGATCGCGGAGGTGTGAACGGTTCGTCAAACCGAGCTCATATGCTAGAAAATGAGCCAGTCAAAGTTTTGGTCAAAGTTGGGTTGTGGGCCAGGTTTAAGTGTCCTACAATTTAACCGACCCCGAGGCATGAACCTAGCTCCCGAAAGTGGTCAAAATTGTTGCCTCGTTAATTTTCCCAATGACCCTTATTTTCTAGAAGTTTCAAAACGACCCCCTCTTTATAAAAATTAAAAAAAAAATGTTATGAGGTGGCAGGCCAGCACCCCCGCCCCCCCAAACATTTATAACAAAATTATTATTAGAAGGCTGGTGGGCCATTACTTCCCACCAACCTAATCACCCCTACAATATTATCAAACATATGTATTTTAAGGTCGATGGGCCCCAACCTCTCGTCGGCCAAATCGCAAATCGCAACAATATCTATTTTTGGGTTGGTGGCCATAACCCCTGCCGAACCCTCAACCATCACATATATTAAACATTGTTATTTGGGGTGGGGGCATGGGCCATTGACGGTGGACCCGGCCCACACCCTATTGCCCTAACCCCTTAATAGTACCACAATGCAACATATGTATAAACTGTTGTATGGGGTGGGCGGGCCATCAACGGTGGACCCATCCAACACTCCGAAACCCTCACTCCACCATCATATAATATGCTGATATATGCGCTGATCGCATATATATATATATATATATATATATATATATATATATAATATATATATATATATATATATATATATATATATATATATATAGATATATATCTTGGTGAAACCCCTTAAACCACATCGATAATGTTGCCAACGACCATGTTAAAGCGCTAATTTTGAAGGCCGATCGCCGATATTTAATACGTTGATACGCAATAGCACGTGGATTTTAGGAGCAGGCCGCCCAATGTGGACCCGACCCCCATTTCAAATACATTTTGGTTATAAGGTAATAAAAATGAGAGGGGCAAGATTTGATCCCCCGACCTCTCCTCAACCAACATATATTTTTACCATTGAGCCATCACTGCTCACCTTGGTAAATCTGCCGAATGTTTTTTTATTTAAACTCAGAGTTTTGCCTTTGCACACAGTTCAAGGAGGCAAAAGGAGGGCATGAATTTCGAGGAAGATTAATTAATTTTTTAATGCTGGGACCATGAATTTTGCAGGAGGGTAAAATTTTCACTTTGTCATATTTTGACAAATTTTATATGGATTCTACACCTCTCATTGGCACGAACGCAATGGTGCTGTCCATTTCTCCATCAGAGTTCTGCATTTTTTGGCCATTTTCAGAGTGCACGTGGAACCATGATTTTAGCGAAAACAGGGAGCATAACCATGAGCCTTAAAATTTTCCCAAGGAGGAAATTTTTTTCCATGTCGGAATGTAGTCAAGTTTATACTTGTTTTTCATGGTTTTCCACAGGGATTGCGATGGCGATATTAGATTCGCCATCTGAGTTGCATATTTCCAGTCCATCCATAGAAAAAAATCTTTGATGAATCCTAGGGAATCTAAAAGATTCCTTGAGCCCAAAATTCTCAACTTCTCAGAATTCGGATTTTGGATAGTCAATTCAGCACTACTCGACACCACAAATCTGATGGTACACTCAGATTTATCATTCTCTCATTTCTTATTCTAGTCACTTTTCTAAGTTCCATTGCAGATGTCGACATTCTTGTGCGAGCAGTGATCTTCATACAATCGATGCTGTGAGACCGATGGTCCGAGCTGCTTCAGTAGTGTGACTTCCACTTCTTCAAATGGACCTTGGTTGTGAGGTATATGATGTGTTCATGTACTTCTTATTTATGCATTATGCTACACAGATCCTTGATTGATGTTGATGCAGGATCTTGTTTATTACATGTTGTCATGATTCCTTGCTTGATTTGATGCAGAATCTTCTATGTAATGTACTTATTGTCATAACTCATCATGTTATGCTTTGAGATCCTTTGTTATATGTTGCTGGGATACTCTTGTTGTTGTCATGCATGTTTTAGTTTTGAAATCTCTTTTATGCCATGTTGGCAGGATGTTCATCATGCATGTTTTTGTGTCATATTGATAAGAGTCTTTTGACTGAGAGTTCTTGTTGTGGAACATCTCTTATAGCCACTCCTGCGTGAGGGAAATTTTCCTTGTATGATCGTGACTTCATCTCTTGTGTACATCACCTTTATTGGAAACACTTAATGTAGTGGCCTACACCATCTTGACATCGGGGCCCAGAGACGTAGTCCATCCTGGACAAAATTCATTATCAACGGCTTATGTTTTCATGTGCTGATGATTGACATGTTCCTGTTCTTTACAACATGAAAATGTATTCATTCATGTTCTTTTAAAATGCAATTTAACACATCACGAAAGTAAAAGGTCTTAGAAGGGTCCTTTGTCACACCCAGACCTAGATACAGTGGTATCAGACCGGTCTTTGCGTGTATGTGAATTACAACGTGAACAATGGAACGTGTAATGACAGAGAATGAAAGAGCGATGTGCGATACCATGCTCAACATTTCCAAAAGAGTGGAAATCGTGTATGAAACTCTACAGAAAGAGACAAAGGAAAAGGAGCGATTGTAGCTTCAGTTGCAAGCCACAAAGGAGGCCATGGAAGAACTGAAGAAAAACATACATAATCGTCAAACAGAGAACGATGAATTGAAGATGCATCTACGTGAAGATAAAAAGGAGAAACAAAGTTTACTACGACAGCTGCAAGCAAAGGAAGAGGCCTTGAAAAAGCTGCAGCATGACCCATGCGAGGTAAAAAGTAGTTCTGCATCTTCATGTATGTTTCCTAATAATGATTTCATTGTTTTTGAAAATCATACCATGGGAATTAGCTCCAAACTATTGAAGAGAATGGGGTATGAAAGGAAAAGGCTTGGGCATTAATGGCCAAGGCATTATAAAACCCATTAAAGTAGAGGAATTACCCTGTTAGGCAGGACTTGGGTATGTTAGGAAAGAATTTGGGGGATGCGCTGAGACATTGAGTGAACCACCAACAACAAATGATGAGAAACCCTCATTAGATCTTTCCAAATTGAAAGAGAAGGTAAAAGATGTTGATTTCCTTTCAGTTTCATCTTCTCATAGTATGATGTCTATTGGAGATTTGGAGATCCCAATTACAGGGACAAAGATGAGGCTCCTTATGAGGATGAGGCATGAGAAGAAAGAAGAACTTGGTGTTAACAACCAAGGCATGACTCCACCTTTGGAGGTTGTGCATGAACATCGATTTGTAGGCTCAAGATACACTAAAGGAGAATGCTCGAAGGTGTCAGAGTTGTTCGAGACATCGATGAAATTATCGAGGAAAGAGAATGATGGGAAGACATCCCCATCATCCCATGACAGTTCCCATTGCAGGGAGAGAGCTGAGGCAAGCTTTTGTCACCATACTGAAATCAAAGACATCAAAGGAAGGTATAACCACTTTCGATATTCAAATGTTCATTTTGATTATGATCATGTTGTTAATAATGAACAAAGATCAAGGCATCGAAAAATATGTACCTTTTGTGGTTTACCTAACCATACCTTTTCTAAGTGTCGCAAAAGAATGGCAGCACTCATGAGGCGTGAAAGACCCTGTCAACAACATGAAAGGAAATAGGTTAAGTAGATATGGTGGAAGAAAGCCTATTGTAGTCATTGTGACAGAAATGGCCATCAAAGAGCCACTTGTTGGAAGCTCCATCCATAGCAATGCCTTAAAGACAAAGCGTTGGTGCATGAACCAAGAAGAGCAGTTGTTCGACAAGCAAATCCACCTTAAGGAGGTGACCCATTCACCTTGATAAGTGAAAAATGGTTTCTAGACATGTTGTCATTTCATGGTCATTCTTTTGTAACTCATTTGTTGCATTTTAAAGTGTAAAAGTGATGATGTGTTTTCCATCACTTGTTCAGCAACAATAATGTCTGGTCATGTTTTGAGTTGTATTTTACACTTTGAAAGTGATGTTATGTTTCCATCACTTGTCAAAACAATAGTGTTTGCCATTATGTATGTAAATCGTCTGTTGCAGTGATGATGTGTTTTCCATCACTTTTTGAAGCAACAATGATATGTTGGCCTTGTTGTCATAGCTGGGGTCTTGCATCCATCTTGTTGTAAACTTGACAACTGAGAATGTGGTATAAGCTTGTGGAAATTGTGAGATGCTTGGGTCATTAGTTGGTCATGTCATTCAAGCATGTAATTTGCAAACAATGTATTGCAAGTTGCAAAGGTAGTAGGTGTCGGCTCGTCGCTTAAGGCTCCTAAGAACAAAGGTGAAGGAGATGGAAGCGAGACCTTTTCAGGATTCTTGTGATGCAAAAATCATACAAAGAAAGTTGCAGATTATTTTTCATGCTTTTGGAGGACTAAAAGCTCCTCAGTGGGGAGGATTGATCCAAGTAGCTCCAAAAAGACACACAGGACAAAGAGGGCTTATGAACGCTTGAAAATCAAAGTGTTTGGATTATGCTCGAACTAGGACCAGAGCATAGATCTCGTCATCCTGATTGTGGTGGTGTGAACAACTCATCAAACCGAGCTCATATGAGGGAGAACGAGCCAGTCAAAGTTTTCGTCAAAGTTAGGCTATGGGCCAGGTTTAAGTGTCCTATAATTTGACCGACCTCGAGGCATGAACTTAGCTCCCGAAAGCGGTGAAAATTGTTTCCTCGTTAATTTTCCCAATGACCCTTATTTTCTAGAAGTTTCAAAATGACCCCCTCTTTATAAAAATAAAAAAATATATAATTTGTTATGAGGTGGCATGCCACCACCCCTACCACCCCAAAAATTCATAACAAAATTATTATTATAAGGCCAATGGACCATAACTCCCACCCAGCCTAATCACCCCTACCATATTATCAAACATATGCATTTTAAGGCCAACGGGCCACAACCTCCCGCCGACCAAATCGCAAATCACAACAATATCTATTTTTGAGTCGGCGACCATAACCCCCGCTGAACCCTCAACCATCACATATATTAAACATTGTTATTTGGGGCGGGCACGGGCCACCAACGGTGGACCCAACCCACACCATATCCCCCCAACCCCTTGATAATACCACAATGCCGCATATGTATAAATTGTTGTATGGGGTGGGCGGGCCATTGGCGGTGGACCCGGCCCACACCCGAAACCCTCGATAATGTTGCCAGCGACCATGTTAAAGCACTGATTTTGAATGTCGATCGATGATATTTAATACACCGATATGCAACAGTGCAGGGATCTCAAGGGTGGGCCTCCCAATGCAGACCCGACCCCCATTTCAAATACATTTTGGTTATAAGGTAATAAAAACGAGAGGGGCGAGATTTGATCCCCCGGCCTCTCCTCAACCAATGTATATTTTTACCATTGAGCCATAACTGCTCACCTTGGTAAATCTGCCGAAGGCTTCTTTATTTAAACTCAGAGTTTAGCCTTGCACACAGTTCGAGGAGGCAAAATGAGGGCACAGATTTCGAGGTGGATTAATTAATTTTTTAATGCAGGGACCATGAATTTTTGCAGGAGGTCAAAATTTTCACTTTGTCAGATTTTGACAAATTTTAAATGGATTCTACACCTCTCATCGCCACAGACACAATGGTGTTGTCTGTTTCTCCATCAGAGTTCTACATTTTTCAGCCATTTTCAGAATGCACATGGAACCATGATTTCAGCAAAAACAGGGAGCGAAACCATGAGCCTTGAAATTTTCCCAAGTAGGTAAAATTTTTCCATGTCAGAATGTAGTCAAGGTTATTTTTCCATAGGGATCACAATGGTGAGATCAGATTCGCCATTTGAGTTGCAAATTTCCAGTCCATACATGGAACAAAATCTTTGAGGAATCCTGGGGGAATCTAAAAGATTCCTTGAGCCCAGAATTCTCAACTTCTCAGAATTTGGATTTTGGACAATCGATTCAGCACTACTTGATGCCACAAATCTGATGGTACACTCAGATTTTTCATTCTCTCATTTATTCTTCTACTCACTTTTTAAAGTGCCAGTGTAGATGTCCACATTCATGTACGAGCAGTCATCTTCATACGATCGATGTTGTGAGATCAATGGTCCGTGTAGCTTCAGCGGTGTGACATCCACTTCTTTAGATGGCCCTTGGTTGTGAGGTATATGCTGTGTTCATGTACTTCTTCTTTATGCATTATGCTGCACAAATCCTTGATTGATGCAAGATCTTGTTTATTACATGTTGTCATGATTCCTTGCTTGATTTGATGCGAAATCTTCTATGTAATGTACTTGCTGTCATAAGTCATCATGTTATGCTTTGAGATCGCTTGTTATATGTTGCTGGGATACTCTTGTTGTTGTCATGCATGTTTTGTTTTTGAAAACCCTTTTATGCCATGTTGGCGGGATGTTCATCATGCATGTTTTTATGTCATACTAATAGGAGTCTTTTGATTAAGAGTTCATGTTGTAGAACATCTCTTATAGCCACTCCTACGTGAGGGCATTTTTCCTTATATGATCATGACATCATCTCTTGTGTACATCACCTTTATTAACAACACTTAATGTAGTGGCCTACACTATCTTGACACCAGAACTTGGAGATGTAGTCCCTCCTGGACGAACTCCATTATCAACGGCTTATGTTTTCATGTGCTGATGATTGACATGTTCCTCTTCTTTACAACATGCAAATGTATTCATTCATGTTATTTTAAAATGCAATTTAAAACATCACGAAAGTAAAAGGTCTTGGAAGGGTCTTTCGTCACACCCAGACCTAGATCAGAAAGGGATGCCCATAAACTCGTTAAAAGATAAATGGCATAACTTGGTTCAAATTTTCAGATGATATATATGTGTGTGTGTGTGTGTGTGTGAGGGTCACTATGGTTTTGTGTTCTATTACCATTTTTGGTTTCTCATGGTGTTTTTAGGTTTCAAGTCAAATCTCCCTTACTATTTGCTTAATTTTTTTACGAAAATGTCTAAATTCTATTAAAGGGGTTTTAAGACTCCAAATAAGACTTTATTTCATTATGGGTTAATTTAATTTTTGGTAGAATTTCGATTACCCAGTTTGGGGATTCTTGGGAAGTTTTCTCTTGAGAAATAATTTCGTCAAATCAACAAAAAATTGTGGGGAAAAAATTTCGCCACAGATTCAAGAAAATGGCGAGGGTTTTCTTGAGAATTCTATTGAAACCTGTAATAGCCCCGGGCTAAAAGTTCATATAATAAAATTTAATAAAGGCAAAATAAGACCATGATTAAGGGACACTTTTCCAAGCTGGATGTTTGGCAAAGATATCTTAGTGGGCATCACTTGATGTGTTTACGACTAAAGGGAAATTGGAAAAGGCAATGACTAAGGAATTAAACAGGAAAAAAGGTAATTTTGGCATTTTATTTATGAAAATATAGGAAAATAGGAGAAAAGGGAGGCGAAAATTCATATGTTGCATGTGAGGAGAAAATTGAAGGAAAATAATGAAAAATTGCAGAAATTAGAAGCATGAATAATAAAAAGACCTCAGAGCATCAATTTGGAGTTTGTTTTGTTTTGTGTTTTTTTTTTTTTTTTTAATTTTTGTTTTTGTTTTTGTTATTTTTTTTGTTTTGTGTTTGTTTTGTTTTGTTTTTTATCAGAATTTGTCTCAGAGAGGAGAAGAAGATCAAGCAAGCAAAGAAAGGACAAGGAAAGGAAAGGAAAGAAAAGATCAAGCAAGGAAAGTTTGGCTCAAGTAGCTTCAACGGGAATACTTGCAGGTAATAGATTTCATGTATGAATTCCTAATTGGTTTTGACATGCATGGTATGTGCATGTTGGTATTTTGTTCTCTTGCTATCGATGGCATGGTTTTGTTAGGTTTTGAAAGTGGTTTTCAGCTTTTCCTTGCCATTTCTGGATAGCCATGGCGTGATGGGATTGTTCTCAGTTTTGAGATTTGGAATTTTTGAATGGTTTCAGAATTCAGAGTGGAGGTGGTCTTAGAAAAATTCCCAAAGGCATAGGAATCCCTTGACTGTAATGGCGGGATACACTGTAAATCCTGAGGGCAGATACATGAAAATTCCCCAAGGATGTCGAAGGAATCTAGAGGAATTCCAAGCTCGGTTTGGTTTTGTGATCTCGGGATAGGTTTAGATGAGATCATCGTACGGTGAGGGTGGATGTGGTTTAACCTATGGATTCCCTTGGTGGTTTTTGGATTGGTTTATGCATGAGATCTCACATTAATGCTTGGAATATGGCATGGGGGTGACTGGATGAAAGAAAGATTTGGTTCAGCCATGTCTGTGGTCGAGTGGTACATGGAAATCCCAAACCTGGTTGGCTCTTTCCTATTTTTAATGAAAGCTGAGTTCTCATGCTTTTGATTGGTAAATGTATTTGTTATTATGTGGCTTTAATGAATGTTATCTTATTGTTATTGATATGGTTATATGCTGGTTATAAGCATGGTTATGTGACAGTTCTCAGTCATGGCTCTTTTCATGTTTTTACTTGTAACTGCAATAATAATGGATGCAAGACCTAATTGATGTTCAGACAACTAATGTGAGAAGGTGGTGACCCTTCTTGTTAAGTCTCAGATGAGTTTTCAGTCACTTATATTGATACTTGCTTTCATGACCTGTAGGTTTCATATCTACCAAGTGTTTGACGAAATGTCAATCCCGGTTGGAGATGGTTAGGTCTAGTCTTGATGTCAGTTTTTGGTTTAGAGGCATTGTCCTTATGTATTTTATGAATTCTAGAAGTCACATCGATTTCTAGGATGAGACTTAGCCCTAGCCCTGGAAAATAGCCTTAAATTCTATAGTCACTGGCACAACACTGGGAGAAAAGGTCCACAGTCGCACCCGTACAGGCTCATGGGAGCGACTGGGACACACAGTCACATGGATACCTTGGGAAGGGAGTGAATGGGGGTGAAACTTAGGGAAAATTTTAGTTGTCTCAGGGGATGGAATCTTGGAGGGGTTGGGATACTCTTGGAGGTCTATGGCACCTAAGGGAAGTTAGTAAGGTCTGTTATGTCAACTCCATTTCCTTAAGGTCACCTAAGAGGTTGAGTCTTGTCATAGTATCCCCTCATCTCATGTTTCCTTAAGGGTAGATATGAGAGGAGGTGTCATTTCAGGCTGGTATTAGAGCGAGTTGCACTTTATTTGGGTCATATCTGATACCACGTGGTGGTACCAGAGCAAGTTGCATTCTCTTTGGGAAAAGTCTAATGTTGTCAAGGCTATGGTTGTCATGCATGGGATCAAGGTATACAATTGGTATAATCATGCATGATGTTGTTGTGATGCTATGTTATTACATGGATATGCTTATGATTATACATGTACATGCTAATGTGGACTGATCTTGTAGATGGGATAAGCCTCCCCTAAATGCCACTCAGGTATGGATTTGTTTCTAGTATCTATTTTGTTTATCTAACATGTTATCCTTGTAGGAAGAAGAGAATTCAAGATGACAAGAAAAATCATAGACTACAGTTCCCATGACTCCCCCTACAAATCAATTGAGCAACAAGGAGAAGAGTATTCTCCTGGTATACAAAATACACCGAGGATCTCGAGGGAAGAGATCAAAAGTTGCAAGGTAGACAATGATAGGTTGGTTGAGGCTTAGGAAAGGCTTGCAATGGCTCAGGAGAAGTAGGTAGAGGTTAATGCAACAATCCTTCAGAGCTTGTCAGAGTTGCAAGAATAGGGACAAATGAGAATTATTCAAGAGAAGGAAGAGAAAATTAATGGAGCCTATGGTAGTGGATCTTGGTCTAGATACAATTTGGATAGAGGGGACACCATTAGAGGTGGCAGATCACTAGATACACCTGATAGGAGGACTAGTATGTATAAGCATCATTCTAGTTCCTCATCTAGGAGACATCATTATAGTCATCATCATCATCATCCTTACAGGAGGATGGAGTATTTGCCTAAGGAGTTCAAGAAGGTGAAGCCTCCTATAGTTGATGGAGTGATGAAGAAGACATAAGACAAAGAGGCAAGGTTGCTTGGAATGAACAAGTTCTTCATATTGCATAGCTATTCAGATAAAATGAAAGCTAAGATAACCACTTTCAATCTTAAAGGGAAGGAAGATATCTGGTGAGAGGATGTGAAGAATGTCAAAGGTATTCAAGAAGAAGACTTGGTTTAGGATGAGTTCAAGAAACTCTTCAAGAATAAGTATTTATCAGAGAGGTACTATGATGATAGAGCTAAGGAGTTTTATGAGCTACATATGAGTTCTATGATAGATGATGAGTACACTAGAATATTCTTAGAGATGTTGAGGTATGTGCCATATCTCAAGGACGAGAACGTAAGATTCAGATATTCACCAGTGGATTGCTAGCAACATATAGAGGCCGGATTGAGTTTGATGAGCCTAAGTAGTTAGAGGAATCCATATGTAAATTGAAGCATTTTTATGAGTAGTCAAAGCAAAAAGCTGAGCCTAAACGTGACTTGAAAGGAAATGAGAAAGTCAAAGGAAAATGGCCACCAAAGCAGGGAAGACCTCAAGATGCAGGTAAGAAAGAAAATATTTCTCCTTATAAGAAGTTCAATACAGTTGAGAAGGGATATGGATCACAGCCTGGACATCAGTAGACTAGAGGTGATGGTAGAGCACCGTTGCAGTGTTGGATATGTGGAAAAGATCATCGTAAGAAGGATTGTCCATTATACCAGGGAGGTAGGCCTCAGATCTACAGTGCTCAAGAGGTGCATACAGTTGGGGATGTTGGTCATAACATTCCTCAGATTCATGTAGATGTGGACAATATGCACATGGACCACCAAAAATCGATCATTAAGATGGATGGTAAGCTTTGTAATCAAGTTGTTTCTATTTTTATTGATCCTAGATCTAATTATAGTTATGTTTATCCTGACCTGGTGGATAAGTGTGGTTTGAGAAAAGAAGTGCATGCATAGTCTTGGTTAGTGCATTTGGCTACAAGTACAAAGAAGGGAGTTCATCATTAGGTAAGATCTTGTGCATTTGAGTTAAATGGTATGCCTACAACAACACATTTAAATGTACTGCCATTGGGATCACATAGTATGATTTTGGGTATGGATTGGTTGTGCCTTCATAAGACCAAAGTGGCTTGTTACAACAAGGCCATTGAGTGTCTGGATGATAATGGCGAAATGAAAAATTTTCAAGGAAAGAAGAAGCCTACATCAATAAGGATGGTCACTGCTATGCAGGCTAAGTGCAGTCACAGAAAAGGTTGTGTGATGCTTGCAGTGCATATCCCTAGTGACAAGGGTAAATATGTTGATGATGCATAAATATTCAAGAGGTACCTTGTATTACAGTAGTTTCAGGATGTGTTTCCAACAAATATTCCAGAATTACGTCCTCACAGGGAAGTGGATTTTTCCATTGAGTTGGTACCAAGGGTAGCATGAACATCAAAGTCACCTTACAGGATGAGAACACCATCGTTAGTAGAATTGAGGTTATATATGAAGGAAATGCTTGACAAGGGATACATTAGGCCAAGTGTCTCACCTCGGGGTGCACCAATGTTGTTCATGAAGAAGAAGGATGGTACTCTCAGGTTTTGCATTGATTACAAGCAACTAAACAAGGTGACAATCAAGAACAGGTACCCATTGCCAAGGATTGATGATTTGTTCGATCACTTGAAGGGAGAAACAATGTTATCAAAGATTGATCTGTGATCAGGACATAATCAAGTATACATCAAAGATGAGGACATATACAAGATTGCCTTTAGGACCAGGTATGGGCATTATGAGTTTGTTGTGGTTCCTTTTGGTTTGACTAATGCCCCAAATACGTTTATGTGTTTGATGAATAGTGTGTTGCATCCTTATCTGGACAAGTTTGTTATTGTATTCATTGATGACATCTTGATATATTTTAAGAATGAACAAAAGAATACAGAGCATTTAGCAACAATTTTGAGATTGCTAACAGAGAATTAATTGTATGGCAAGTTTAGAAAGTGCAGTTTCTTTCAGACATAGGTGTATTACTTGGGACATGTTGTCTCCAAGGAGGGCATAGCAGTAGATCCAGAAATGATAAGCACCATCATGGAGTGGGAAATTCCTAGGAATGTGGAGGAAGTCAGGTCATTTATGGGATTAACAAGTTACTACAGGAGGTTCATTAGGAACTTCTCATGCATTGCATATCCTATTAAATATTTGCAAAGGAAAGGTAAGAAATTCGAATGGATAGAAGAATGTGCAACTAGTTTTGAGCAGCTGAAGCAGTTGTTGACCAATGCTCCAGTTCTTAAGATTGCAGATCCAGATAAAGAGTTTGTGGTGTGTACAAATGATTGTAAAAGAGGACTTGGTGAAGTCCTTATGCAGGAGGGATATGTGGTATTCTATGAGTCTAGGAAATTGAATGATCATGAGCAGAACTATGTGACTCATCATATTGAGTTGGTAGCTTGAAAATGTGGAGGCATTATCTTCTTGGCAGGAGATTTGTACCGATGAGAGATCAAAATGGGTTGAGATATTTGTTTGACCAATTGAATATGAATGCTAGACAAGCTAAATGGTTGGTGACCCTTAGTGAGTTTGACTTTGAGATCAAATATATTAAAGGAAAGGAGAACCAGGTTGCAGATGCTCTTAGCAGGAGAGTATAGGTGAATCATATAGAAGTTATGAGATTTTATGGGACAAACTTACAGGATCAAATTTTATAAGAAGGACAATAGGATGACATGTATATAGAGCTTAGGGATAGGTTACAATAGAGTACATGTAGTGGTATAGGTACAGGTGCAAGTACAGGTGATCATGATGCAGACTATCGTGTCACATCAGAGGGTTTGGTGAGATTTAGGGACATGATGTATGTGTCAGATGATAGTGAGCTCAAGAAGCTTATCTTGAGAGAGTATCACATCAAGCCATACTCGATTCACCCAGGATATCATAAGACATTCACGATGGTGAAGAAGCTTGAATATTGGATGAATCTGAAAAAGGAAGTGGAAGGGTTTGTGGCGAGATGTTTAGATTGTTAGCAGGTGAAGGTAGAATGTAAGCATCTAGGTGGTCTAATATAGCATATTCTAATTCCTGAATGGAAATGGGATGTCATTTCCATGGATTCCATTACAGGTCTTCCGAGGACAGTAAGGTAGCATGATTCTATCATGGTTGTGGTCGAAAACTTGAGAAAGGTGGCTTACTTCATTTTAGTAAAGACTACTTATTCAGCTAGTGAGGTAGCACAAGTATTCATCAGGGATATTGTGAGGTTACATGGTGTTCTGAAGAATATTGTGTTGGACAAGGATGCCAAGTTCACTTACAAGTTTTGAAGGGAGCTATTTGCAGGTTTGGGGATAGAGTTGGACTTCAACGTAGCTTATCATCCATAGACAAATAAATAGATAGAGAGGGTCAACAGGATATTGGAGGATATGTTGAGGAAGTATGGCATGCATCAACAGAGGAGATGGGATGAGTACCTTCCATTGGTTGAGTTTTCATACAAAAATGGTTATCAAGAGTCATTGAAGATGAGTCCTTTCAAGGCATTGTAGGGGCAGAGTTGTAACACTCCCATCAATTGGAGTGATCCAGTGAACATGGCACTTATTGTACTTGATATGTTGGCAGATATGGAACAGGAAATGTAGGTTATAAAGAAGAATATAAAGACAACATAGGACATGCATAAGAGTTATGCAGACTAGCATAGGAAATTTAAGGAGTTTCAGGTTGGGGAGCATGTGTATTTGTACATCAAGCCGAAGAGCAGCTCCTTGAGGACTAGATCATGTGCCAAGTTGGCACCACGGTATTGTGGGCCTTTTGAGATCCTTTAGAGGATTGGACCTGTGGACTATCGAATTGCACTACCTCCAACAATGAAATTCCATGATGTTTTGCCATGTTTCATTGCTTAAAAGGTATATAAAAGATGTTGATCATGTTATTGATTGGTATGTATTGCAGGTGGAGTAAGAAGGATAATTCCAACCTGAACCTCAGTGCATATTGCAGTGGAAGAAACTCATGCTTTGGAACAGAGCAATCGAGAAAGCTTTGAGCTTGAAGAAGCTACCTAGGAGATGGTGGATCACATGTGGGCTATGTATCCTTCATTGTTTTCTGGTTGAGGCCAAGTATTTTTGGTACTTGTACATGTTTATGTATGGTTGCTATTGTAATTACCACCATGAGCTAAGTTATGAAGCTCCAATAAATAGTATGGTTGTTATATTGTCATGTTGTCATGATGTTTTTTCTTTTGAGCAGAACTTTTTCATAAATTTTACAACGAGCTAGGTTATAAAGCTCCACAGGCAATATGTTTTTTCTCTTCAGTTTTTACTGGGTCTAGGTGTGGTTTAACACTAAGGATGATGTTCCCATAAGGGGGAGGGGTCTGTAACAACCCCGAGATTAAGATTTCATGTAATAAAACTTAATAAAGGAAAATAAGATCATGATTAAGGGACACTTATTCCAAGATGAATGTTGGGAAAATATATCCTAGTGGGAATCACTTGACGTGTTTATGGCTAAAGGGAAATTGGCAAAGGCAATGATTAAGGCATTAAAAAGGTAAAAAAGTGTTTTTGGCATTTTATTTATGAAAATAAAGGAAAATAGGAGAAAAGGGATGTGAAATGTCACAGGTTGCATGTGAGGAGGAAATTGAAGGAAAATAATGGAAAATAGAATAAATTAGAGGCATGAATAATAAAAAGACCTCGGAGCATCAATTTGGAGATTTTTGTGAGTTCATTTTTAGAATTAGTCTTAGAGAGGAGAAGAAGATCAAGCAAGAAAAGGAAGGAAATCAAGAAAAGAAAGGGAAATGAAAGGAAATGAAAGAAAAGGTTAAACAAGGAAAGGTTGTCTCAAGCATCTTCAGTAGGAATACTTGCAAATAACAACTTGCATGCATGAATTCCTAGTTGGTTTTGACATGCATGGTATGTGCATGTTAGTAATTTTTTCTCTTGCTGTCGATTGGCATGATTTTGTTGGGTTTTGATAATGGTTTTCAATCTTGCCTTGCCATTTATGGATATTCATGGTGTGATGGGATTGCTCACGGTTTTGAGAATTGGAATTTCTGGATGGTTTGGGAATCCAGGGTAGAGGTACTAGGAAAATTCCCAAAGGCCTAGGAATACCTTAATCGGTAAGGGAGGGATACATGATAAAGCTTGAGGGTGGAGACGGTAAAATTCGTCAAGGATGGTGAAGGAATCGGAGGCATTCCAAGCTTGGTTTGGTTTTGTGATCTTGGGATCGGTTTAGGTGAGATCACGGTATGGTGAGGGTGGAGGTGGTTTAACCTTTGGATTCCCTTCGTTGTTTATGGATTGGTTTATCCATGAGATCCCACATTCATTCTTGGAATATGGCATGGTGGTGATTGAATGAAAGAAATATTTGGTTAAGCCATGTCTATGGTTAGGTGGTATGTGGAAGTCCCAAACCTGGTTGGCTCTTGCCTATGTTTAATGAAAGCTAAGTTCTCATGCTTTTGATTGGTAAATGTACTTTTTCTTATGTGACTTTAATGGATGTTCTTATTATTATTGATATGGTTATATGATGGTTATAAGAATGATTATGTGACAGTTCTCAGTCATGGCTCTTTTCATGATTTTACTTGTAACTAAAAGACTAATGGATGCAAGACCTAATTGATGTTAAGGCAACTATTGTGAGAACATGGTGACCCTTCTTGTTAAGTTTTAGATGATTTTTCATTCCCTTATATTCAAACTTGCATTCATGACCTGTAGGTTTCATATCTACCAAGTGTTTGACAGAATGTTAGTCCTAGTTGGGATGGTCAGGTCTACTATTGGTGTCGAGTTTTGGTTTACAAGAGTTGTACTTATGTATTTTATGAATTCTGGAAGTCGCATGGATTTCTGGGAAAATTCTTAGCCCTAGCCCTAGAAAATAACCTTAAATTCTGAAGTCATTGGCACAACATTGGCAAGAAAAGTCCACAGTCACACCCATAAAGGATCATGGGAGCAACTTTGATCCATAGTCACATAGATGCCTTGGCAAGGGAGTGAATGGGGCTGAAACTCAGGGAAAAGTTGAGTTGTCTCAGGGGATGGACTCCTAGAGGGGTTGGGATACTCCTAGAGGTTTTGTGACACCTAAGGGAAGTCATTAAGGTTTGTTATGTTGAATCCATTTCCTTAAGGTCAACTAGGAGGTTGAGTTTTGTCATAGTAGCCCCTCATCTCATGTTTACCCCAGTAAGTTGGTGAAAGTGGGTAGATATGAGAGGAGGTGTCATTACAAAACCCTTGCTTCTCCACCTCATCAAAAACCAATGTTTGAAAACCCTAGCTTCTAGTCTCGTTTGGATACGTCGGATGGCATAAATAAAGAGCTTAAAGATTCAAACAATACATGAATTACACAGTGTGGCCAAAATAATTAAGGTTGGCTTTGCAGGGAAAAACCTTGATCCCACTCTCATTGTTAATTCAGAGTCCAAAAAAAATGTTTTTCTTCTTTTTGACCAATGGGACCCTGCAAATGAAATATCTGAATGTGAGAAGCATGTAATCACATCAGTGATGGTTAGAAGTAAACAACTTGCTAGACAAATTTTCCGACCAAAGAGAAACATAAATAAAAAGAAATCAACCCTAGTTTTCCTATTATGAATAAAAAATATAATTATATAAATATAAAAACACAATAATGATTAAATTAAAAATAATTAGTTATTGAATAAGCATGCTCTCTAAGGAAATGGCCATTCATGAAGGGCAACTTTCCTAGGTATATAAGAAGACCTCATTTTGGTAAACATCATATCCCCATCAAATTTTTTTTATACACTATTCCATATATATGTTTTTTTATCCTTAATAAATTCTTCATATACAAAGTGTTCTAATGATTAATTGTGAAGAACGAACTTTGTTCTTATATATATTATATATATATTATATATATATATATATATATTATATAGATATATTTCTACGTGACTTCACTTGAACAACAAAAACCATAAGTTGATCCATTTGAATATTATGAGGGTAATTTTTTCTTCAGTAAATCTAACGACAAGGTTTCATTTGGATAAGATAATGTGGTGAAAATTGAAAAGATTATGACAAATGATTATAGAGCTAGTTCTGTAAAGAGAGGTATTCAATCACTGCCCCTTACCTCAAAGATAAATTTAATCGATTACAAGAAGAAAATAAACAGTTAAATCTACAAAATAAATATCTAGCCGAGCAACATGATAAATAAATTACTAAACTTAGGGAAAAGTTACAGGTCACCGAGAAACAAGTTGTGATTGAATCTTCTTATGTTAATGTGATAATTACTTTAGATATGCATAGTTTGTTTGCATCTAAAAGATTAATGTTCAGGTCATTACTTTTTCTATTTTTATATAATTTAAAAGGTATGGATTATTGTTTTTTAGTTTATTGATTTCAATAATAGTAGTTGCATAATCATAGATTTTGTAGCCACTAGTCAAATATATAATTATTTGGTTATTGCATTTGTTTGTTATCCTGCAAGTAGCCTATGCAAATTTATGACCGAATATGAGTTTCGTCATGCAGTCATTTCGGTTGTCATTTCCCGCTAACATGGCATATCAGTTGTGGCACTTGTTTATTTTTGAAATATTCTCAATATGACCAACCAAGATCAAATATATGGGATGAACATTGAGACTGAGATTGTGGGACACTGCCATCTTTTATTTGGACATGAAATATTTTTATATGAGTTATTTTTATTATAAATATGATCAAACATTGAGGGGATAGAATAGATGAAGTGCCTATGTAACAAAGTTAGTGACTTAATGAGAATTATAACCTCAAAATGAGAACTCTAGCAACAAAATCCCAAAAAAAAATGAAAAATAGCTTGAAAGGAAAAGTGTTGATGTTGGAACAACAATTGTTTTTGATGAATTGTCTACATTTAAAAAAAGTGACAATGAAAACCAATTTTCTTTCTAAAAAAAAAACATGAAAAAACACCCTGAAACGAAAAGTGTTGATGCAAATTGATGCTGCATCAACTTTTTTGGGCTAAAATTCCAACATTTTTTACAATGGCATTAAAAATTGTTAGGATATTCCGACACATAGGAAATAGCTAAGTACAACTTGGTCTAGTGTATAGTTAGGTAAAGTGTGTTTCTTTAGTATGTACATTTTGTAACTTACAATCTCAAAGTCACGATATGTTCTAGACATGAAGTGATCTGACGGTTCATTCTCTCCTTGGTGTTACCAACACTTGATCCATGGCTTAACACCCGATTGGTCCATGATCTCTATTTAAAGAGCATGGAGGGATTTGTTAGGTGACCACTCATGAGAGAAGCTTATGTAAATTTTATTTCTTTTACATTAATAAATTTCCTGAAGTGGCTGCGTCGGCTCAGGTCATGGATTGTTTCCGTCTTTGAGTGCTTTAACCACATCAAGAATACTGGTGTACTGATTTGTGATCCATTTGTGAGTGGTGTCCTTTGGTGTTCTATCTAAGGAACTTACCCTGTAAATTCCTACATGGTATCAGAGCTATTCGAGGGTCACATCCATTGGTGATCCAAATCTGAAGATGATACGACTGCATCTGACTATCGTTTTCTAGATCTATTTTTTATGGCTGCTTTTAGGCCAAGAGGACTACTCTAATGTGTTAGGAGCATTTGTTCGAGTGAGGAACCCCTTTCGTTTCATGTGAAAAGGTTTCCAGTAGCCCTAGCTACGTCATTTTTAAGATCTAGAGGTATACAATCTTTATTTGCAGTTTTAATTATTTATCTCTTTGTTTATTTCACTTATTTATCTCTCTGTTTATTTTATTACCAGATCCATACCTTTCATTTCTGCATATTCTCTTTGTCCCACGACTCGGTGTGATCTAGGTAAAACAGGAAAAGAAAAGAAATGTTTTTTTCTCATGCGTATGCTCTTTTCTACCGCACCTTAGTGTGATCTCGGAAAACCAAAAACATTGAGGAAAATATATAGTTTCCAGCCAAATCTAACTTTAAGCTGTAAGACTTGGGTTACTTTTGGATGTTCATTTTGGTTTGTGTGGTCTATTTTGTTTTGTAGGCAAAAATGGGTTTTTCAAGTAAGCACACACTCCAAAGCTGTAGCGAGAAAAAAAAAAAAAAACCCTTCATTTTTTCTAAAAATTACTAACCTTTTAAACTAGCTCACTTGATTCAAAATTACTTTATGAGAATAGAGGCCTTGGGTTCAAAGCTTTCTTTTTTTGAGCTATTTAAAAAAAAACACATGTAACTTATGTTTTAAAGTTACTTTATGTGAAAGTGTTCTCACCCATTATAAAAAGTGAGTCACTTATAATTCTAAAGTAACTTTATCTTTTATTTAAGTTACAATTTAGTGGATAGTCCATAAAGTACCATTGTAAAAGTGACTTTCATTTATTTATAAAAGTGGGTCACATAATGTATTTTATTTTTTTTAAAGTGAGATAATTAGATTAAGTTTGGGAAGGGGGGGAAGTTTTTTTTTTTAAATATAACATTATCATTCATTTCCCAACATTCACGTGGTTTGCTGACATCTTCAACAAATTTTCTTCAAAATGCCATAACTTCTTCATCCAGAAGCCGTTTTTTTTTAATCGGCCTAATTTTTCAAGATATTTCCACTTGAACACTTAGTTTCAACATATACAACTTTAGTTTCTTTTAAAATGGAAAGTCCATGCCTAGTTATTCTTGACAACATCAACTACTTCCAATGACTATCCTTCATTATGGATTTACTTAGAAGTAAAGGTCTTTATAGAATAACCTTAGTCAGGAGTCTAAACCTAAAGATGAAGATAAGCAAGTCAAATGGGAAAATAAGCAAGATCAAGGACGTGGGTTGATGGGGATGTGTATTTCTCCAGACCTTAGATTCCATATCACAGAAATTGATACCCTCGATGAAGTAATGAAACAACTCAATACAATTTTAGCAATTAAAAATGAAATTAGAGCCCATCAACTCGAAAATGAGTTGCTTACGTTGGACCCCAATAATTTTTCTTCCATTGAAGATTTTTTGTCCAAGTTCAAGCCTTATCTATACCATTCTTACTAAGTTAGGACCAACCTACTCTGTGTTTGTTTCCACCTTCCATTCTACTAGAGGTGCCTTTATTTCTCAAGGACAAGCCTACAAGTCCCCCTCTTTTGATGCCTTTTGTGATTCTTTAATAGGAGAACAAGAAAAAATCTTACATCTTGGTCTTCTTAATATTAGAAACTCTTATAAGAAAGCCTTAGCATCCCAACAACAACCAAGGTCAATGAATCCTAAGAAGCAACATCCTAAAAAGAATGATCCTAAACCAAAAAAGGGTCCTAAGCCATTTCAGTCTCAAAATGAAAAATCAATTCAACAAAATGATAAGGCAAATAAAAAAAAGGGAAGAAGACTAACAAACATTGCAAATTTTGTAATCATGATAGCCACTTAGAACCCAAATGCTTTAAGAAGATGGAAACCTTGGAAATATCCATGAAGAAGCATAACATCCATTTGGAGCACTCTTCAAATTCAACTTCATCTTCAGGAATAACACTTTATGCATGTGGTTGTCAAGCATCTCGGTCTGGTTATGCACTAAATGTATCTTCTTATTCTCATTCTCATGAGTGGCTCATTGATTTTGGAACTTCTTATCACATGGCCAAAAACAAAGCCATGTTTTCTTCTTTAAATGATTGTAAGACCAAAAATTTATATGTTGGTGATGATAGATCTCTTAGTGTTGCAGGGACTATAACTATTCATCTAGATAATGTTCAATTTAATGATGTATTATGTGTTCATACCTTATCCTGCAACCTTCTATTTGTATATCAGATAACTCATTCAGGTGAAGTTAAAATCGTTGATTTTCACCTCATGATGTTGTAATTAAGGACCCAAGAGATCCTAGATAGATTTTAGCTACTGGCATTGCTGATGATTCTATAAGGTTGTATAATTTTAACAACTTTGGGTCATCAACTCTTCCCTCAATATTTATTGCTCATAATGATGAAGTGAGTAAACTTTGGCATGAGCGATTTGGTCACTTAAACTATTGCTCCCTTCAAAATATATGTAAAGAAAATATGGTGATAGGTCTTCCTATGGTATCTTGTAGAGATGGTGTTTGTTCTAGATGTGTACTCAGAAAACATCATTGGGATAGTTTTGAAAAATGTGCCTCTTGGGACACCTCAGCCCCTTTACAACTTGTGCATAGTGATTTATGTGGTCCAATTCTAGTTGTGTCATTCTCTGGCTACACGTATTTCTTAACTTTTATTGATGATCTCTCTAGACACACTTGGGTATATGGCAGAGAATATGTTAACAAAAATTCATCAACTTTTGCACTAAGCATGTAATTCAATTGCAACATACTGTTCCATATACTCCACAATAAAATGGTGTAGTTGAAAGGAAGAATCACACCTTAAAGGAAATGGCTAATTCTATGCTTCAATATAAAGGACTTAGTCTTAATTTTTGGGCAGAAGCAATTAATTGTGAAAATTACATAGTAAATCACACTCCTACTAAGATTTTAAAGAATATCACTCCAGAAGAAGCATGGAGCTCAATTAAACCAAATGTAAGTCACTTTCATGTTTTTGGAAGTGAAGTATGGGCCCATATTCCCGATGAGAACCTTAGAACCTAAGAGTGAAAAATGTATTTTTGTTGGATATTATGAATATTTCAAAGGATATATACTTCTTCAACCTAAATCCAAAAATGTTATCATTAGAAGACATGTAAAGTTTGCTGAAAATATATCGGCCTATGAGCCTAGTTCGACGGATGTGCCACCTCTCTCTATCCTTTCTACTTCTAAAAATATTCCTTCTTTAGATGATGACAGGGAGGATGCCAATCCTCCCCCATCTTCTCGGGATCCTCCTTCAGCTCCTCAAATTCCAAAATGGGTCTGCACTACTCGGGATGAAACAGGTGATTCTACAGATCATCATCGTACACATTCTCAGTTTAATAGAGCCTCTTCACTACTGGCTGAAGCTTCAATGAATTATGATCCTGACACCTTTGCAGAAGCTTCAGGTCATCCAGATTGGGATGCAGTTATGAATGAAGAATATCGTTCACTATTGGAAAATGATACATGGGACCTTGTTCCTCTTCCAAATGGACAAAAACTTGTTAGATGCAAATGGGTTTACAAAACCAAGTTTGAACTAGATGGAAAAGTTGATAAACAAAAAGCTCGTCGATTTGCTAAGGGTTTTTCACAAGTTGAAGGAATTGAATATACTGAAACCTTCTCCCCTTTTCCAAAATGAACTATATCTTCCTTGTTCTTTACCGTGCTGCCTCTCTCAAATGGGAAGTCCATCAAATGGATGTTAAATCTGCCTTCTTGCATGGGGACTTGCATGAAGAAATCTATATGGAACAACCTCCTAGATTTATAAAAATAGACTCCAGCTTTGTATGTTGGTTTAAGAAATCCCTTTATGGTCTCAAGCAAGCCGCTCGAGCTTGGTATGCCAAAATGGATAGCTTTATTTTAAATATTGGATTTTCTAGGCATCATTCTGACAATACGGTCTAAACCAAGAAAGTGGGTAAGACTCTTATCATTCTTGTTCTTTATGTTGATAATATTATACTTACTTGTAGTGATCCCAACCTTATAAACCATTGGAAGTCTAGCCTTAAAAAGCAGTTTGAAATGACAGACTTAGGGCACTTGCATTATTTTCTTGGTCTTCAAGTCTTGCAATCCAAAGAAGATATTTCCCTTTCCCAGTACAAGTATGCATGTGGTTTTCTACACCACTTTCACATTGAAGACTATAAGCTAGCCCCTTCTCCCTTTTAGTCTGGAGCCAAACTTTCAGTCACTTGTACTTCCCCTAAAGTTGATGCTATCTTTACCGTCAGCTTGTTGGAAAACTTTTGTATCTTACCCATACCCGTCTTGACCTTTCCTTTGTTGTTGGCCTTGTTCCTCAATTTATGCAAAACCCACATGAAAGTCAATGGAAAAAAATCTAAAAGAATAATTCGTTATTGTTGGCTTGAGGGAACTTGACCCAAGTTCAGTGTTAATTAGCCAAACAAATCCCTACACTACTAGCCCTTTCAGCATCAGCCCACAGAGCATGGACTGAAGTCTCACTCGAAGCAGTATGTGTTGGAAATAATACTAAGAGGGGGGTGAATCAGTTTATTTGGTCAATTATTTCTTTTTCAAACCCAGAACATATACGCTACTTTATTTAGAGAAAACCACGTATATATGCAAATACAAATAAGGAAACCCACATATACCATATAGACTTATAATTTAAAATATTCTACAGATGTTGAACATTAATCTGTGCATCAGGATCATATAAACAGTAACCAGGAATAGAAAAATAGAGCAGAAGACAATCACACACAAGAACACAAG
>APFE030887802.1:0-30265 GCA_000404065.3 Pinus taeda | reverse complement strand
TCAAAAGGCGCGAGTTTCATCTTTAAAAAGTTACTTGTGGTCACTTCTAGAGCTTTCTAGAAGAGTGTTTGACGTTGTATTGAGCGCCTTCAGATGGTTCATGCATCCCTATGATAGAGGAACTTATCCCATCAAGAGAGGAGCTACCCCATCCAAAAGAGGGAGTATCCCATTGATGTTGGACCTGAATAACTTCCTCTAGAACACTATAAATAAAGGCATTGGGCCAAAGGAGGGGAGGTTGAAAGCTGAACATTCCAAAGGGTAGATGCTGCTGGAATTAGGACTTCCTTGTAGAAGCTTGTGAGGAGAGATTACCATCCTTTCTTGTTTCATTTGGAAGTGGGTGAGCTTGTCAAAGTAGAGGAAAACTCTTGCTGGACCCTGGGAGGAACTTGCACAACACCAAGGCTCAGGTTGTAATGGTTTCTTTTTTGTTTCCTTAATACAAATAAGTCATTCTAATGATTTGTTGTTAATGAATTGTTTCATATACTCCTTGGTCTATATGTTGAATATGTTTTGTTTTATGAGATATTTAGGTGTTATGTAATCGTTTGATTGTTAGTGTATGCAGGTTTCGAAGTGAAGGAGGAGCTCATCTGGATCGACGAGGCTAGACTACTACAACAGCGTTGGACTTCAGGTAGGATCGAAAAACACTTGGTTTCTCATATGATAATGCATGTTTAGAGAAGGATTGCTCTTAATTGTCTTGTTTGTCACTAGAGAGTCTTAGACTCCTAGGGAGGTTAGTTTTCTCAGCAAAAATAACTCTTTCCGCATGACATGCACTATAATTTATCATCTGAGATGAGTGGGTTGCCATCAAGTACAACATATGTATCATAATGCCAACGGTATGGGGGGATGCTTGAACCAAGTTTCCACCCCCTGAAATGGTTGTGATGTCATTTGATTTCTTCTATCCTACCTTTACGTAGGTGATCTTGCTCTAGGGCTTGTAAGACAAACCCTTTATTTCGGCTTTCAATACCTTTGTGAAAGTATACGATTGACCTACGTGTAGCCCTAACCTGTGGCTCAAGTACTTTTGTGCTATTATGGTAGCGTGTTGTGCACATTTCTTAATTACCCTAAGTGATTTTATTATCTTGCCAAATACTTAAAGTTATCACCGCGTAATTAGATATTCGTACTTACATTTAATTATTCAATGTAATTGAATTCATTCGTGCATCATATAAGCTTACTAAAGGAAATTTATACACAAAATATCCAAACCCATCAACAAAACAAATACATAGAAATTACAGAATAACTCCTTTTATTAATATCTTCCAAGTGTTACAGACTCTGTTCACCCTGCGCATAGAGCTGCAGGGGTTCGTGCACTGAACTGCGGACTTCGATCCTAGGCCTTTGTGCAATCAGCTGCAAAGCCTCTACCTATGCTACAACCCAAGACTTAGATTTCTTGCTCTAAGTCTATGACTCTCTTACATGTTGTGTCCCCCAAACTACTTAAAGATTAGCTCTTTTTATACAATCCCATGGTCCGCAGACCATGTGTATATCTCTTACAACTGACTTTACTTGACAAAACTAGGGGTGGACTACCCTTTATGACACATAACACCTTCACGCTCCGTGACCAAAAAATGCAGAGTCTTTACAGTAATATTACAAAAATTGACTTAAACATGGGCTTTTAGCCCCAAAAATTCCCTTGGGGGATCTCGCTCCTAACAAGCCCTCAACACAAACATTGTGAATCACCCTCAAGTCACTCGATAAGCAAAAATATCTTTGCGAGAAGCCCATCCAGCTCGACCCTGATGACTGCAACTTTGGCTGTGCACTGAGCTGCTATCTGCTTCACATCTTCAACTATTTTATTGATTACTGCCCCTGCGCTGTCAACCTAAAGCTTTCATTGCATCGCTTGTAGAGTCACAAGATTACCTTCAATGTTTCCTGTTATTGTGTAAGATTCCTCCAGCCAGGGTTTTAGTCACGCCTTTAGCATTACGTCCACTTATTCCTTTAGCTGCCTGGCTTCTTGTAGCTTTGCTAACCTTTGTGTCAGTGTGACGGTTGGCGTTATGCCCTTAACTTCATCATAGCACTGTTGGAGTTCACACACTTCTGTCTCTAGCCTCTAGATGTTTGGGTCCTCCTGCAAGCTGGTCAGGACCTCAAACGATTGTTTGAACAACTGTGTGCAGTCCGCTACTGGACTCTCCACTGTCACGACTGCTTCTGTGACAACGACTACCCACTGTTCCTTTACCTTTGGTGGTGTTGAAGGTTGGGACCTCAACTGGAGCTCTGTAATATATAGGTTCATCTCCAACTGAGCCCGCGCCATCTCTATCCAAGTGTCACGCACCCCTGTGGCCAATTTGTGAATGCGGAACTTGATTGGCTCCTCCTCCGGAATGGCCAACTCTAGGACCATTCTACATGCCTCATCCGTGACCTGTTGGATCTTCTTACTCTGGTTGGTCGCCTCAACCTTAGCAACAATGGAAGAATTCCTTTATAGGGCCATCCGCTCGTTGTTTATCTTTTGTTCACTGATCACCTATAGGGTGCGGTGCTCATGTGCCCTCAGCTCTGCAATGACTCCATCCTACAAGAGGTGGAGTGCTTCGCGTGGGAGCACTGTCAAGTTCAATCTCACTCCTTTCAAGGTGCTGACAGTGGGCTTGTCAGCCTCATTTTCTATTGTCAGTGCTCAATCTAGCAACACTAGTGCACTGGAAGCCTTTGTGCGCAGCATATCGACAACCTCTGATGTGCCATTAGCTAAGCTGGTAGACACTGTACCAACTTGTGACGCACAAGTCTGCAACACATGAAGTCTAGTTTGGATGGCCCCTAGGATGATCTGCTGCTACTTTTTGAATTTCTGGAGGGCCTCCGTGGTGACATCTCAGACTGTGTCACCGATTTCATATATGTTGCCCTCTGTTAATGTGATAGGGTCCAACGAGGTTTTGGTTGCATTGGATTTCTTTTTGGACCCTCCCTTCTCCAGCTCTCTCGAGCACTTAATGCGGTTGGACATCTCCTGAGGGTTCGCGCCATGCTGCTCTGTGTCCTCCGCTTCAGTATCAGGTGAAGGTGACTGTGCACCCTTTTCAGAGCCCCGCTCTGTACCACCTATCTATTTTCCTACCTCCTTTCTTGTCTATTCTACCTAGGCCTTCTCAGCGGCTTCCTTCTTCCTTTTTCTGACCAGCTATGCCATCTTCAAATTGACCTCTTCCTTCTTCCATTTTTCAACCAACTTCGCCATCTTCAGTTTGACCTCTTCCTTCTTCTTTTGTGTGGAAGACTTTCTTCCACCTACCACCAAGTCCATGGTGGTCTGCTACTTCACCAACCATTTATCCAACATCGCATTGATGGCATCATATGTGGCTAGGTATGGAAAATCGTACCACTTATGTGCAAGGTCCTTCCACGCCCTGATTGAAATCCGATGGAAATCAGCCTTTAACCTGACATAGCTCTATAGGTTAGCATATATTGTGGGAAAAAATGACGGTTGGCGATTGATAGCCATCCTGATATTCATTTCCATCAAGATCCAAAAGATATTTCTATCCTGAATGTGCTTTGCATTGTTGGTCACCCACAGTGAAGCGTACTTCATTACTTCAGGAAGGTCTAGCGTGACCGAGGGGAATTGGCTCTCCTCTGGTAGCTCCCATGTTATGAGCACAATCAATAGCAAGAGCCATACATAGTGGAAGGTCTTGGTTTTCTCCTTCTCTTTGCGAAAGTTTTCTAGGAATTCTCCGTGAAGGTAGTCTGACTAGTTAAACTGGAATCCTTCCGTGCATTGCTGTGCAAGCACAACGACAAGCGTCGACTGTGGCACTTCCACATCACCTTCCCTACAAGGATCTGCATTTCCACCTTCACAGTGGGGTCTCAGATGCTGGAGATAGCGTACCCACACAGCTTCTTTACTAGTTTGAACTTCTCTTTCATTTATTCTGCGAGCGCCTGCTTGCCACCCTTGCCACCAAAGATCATAGCTGGATTTTCACCTATATATGATAGGCCCATTATTATGTGAATCAACATATCAATGATGGGTATTGGCTCCTCCAGCCACAGACACCCATCATGCACCAAGAACAATAGTTGCTTGATGACCAAAAATGTCATGGGGGTGTGGTTATAGTGCGACACCCAGAGCAGGTTGAGTAATCCTGCCTTCTCTACTCCTCTGAGCCACTTCCATGGCTCCATTGCAATCATCCCTGTATTCATGTCTATGATGCGATGCATCAACTATTTGGTCGCCATGTGCAGGAACTTCTCATCATACACCAAGTCCCAGTCTTTGAGCTTCAAAATCAGCACTCATGCCAAACGCGAACCGTCAAAAGTGATTTCATCTGGTAGCAGAGGGGTTTGCAGGGGAGTCTTACTTTCATCAATGTCCTTTAGGACCTTGGACTTAAGCTTGCACGGAGGACATACTCCGGAAATCATGTGATAGGGTCTGTACCCTGGGCTTCAACCTCCTCTATTTCCACTCCCACATCCTCATTGTCCATGGGGATGTCTTTGATATCCTCCTCTTCTACATCTAGGTTTATTGCCTCGCCTTTCTCTTGGGAAGTGGGCTTTGGTGGGTTTCGTCTTGGCGACACGCACACCAGTATGGAAGAATGCTTGCCCTTCTTGTCTTTCATGGTCTACTTGGTTGGGGTTGGCTTTAGTCTTGGTGTTTTCGGGAATTTAGGGACCTCCGCCAATACTTTGGCCACTTCTGGGGTAGCTACTTTGGCCTCTCTCTCCATTTCCTGTGCTGACTCCTCTACTACTTGCTGTGTATTGATAACGTTTGGGGGTGCTGACACAATCTTTTGCAAGAATTCCTGTGTGTCCACCAGCAAAATTGCAAATACCCCAGAAACTATCAGAAGCTCATATTTCTCATGATTCATGGGTGCTTCAGAGCTCAACCGCTAAATACTCAAAATGCTAAGTGCTTTTCATTGGACATCCACTTGTAGTTTATAGGGAATTTTGAATTCAAATCTGACTGTTCACTTGAAAATTTGTTCGTTAGTGCTGGATTGGCGACAGATTTTCAAGGATCTAAGCCATAAGTTTCGTTTTAAATGCCGGACGCCCACTCCATTTGGCCTCACTTCTGCTATATTTTCATGAACAATGACTTTAACGGTCACTTTCCAGTCGACCTGTGCGATTTCTCCTTGGGTAGCGCAACTACCTCCGCATTGCCGCAAACCAAGTGAGACATCCTCACTCTGCCCCATCTTCCAATCACGTAGCTCTCCAATATGGGCAGTGTAGTTTATAGTCTCGCGCCTCCTTTCACCTACTTGGAGTGCTAAGACTGTGCTATTTTCATTTAGTCACATGTCCGGGCCGTCAGTGTATGGATTCAAGCAACTGCCATTCACCTTTCCTGGGAAGGGTTCTCCATTTAATTTGACCAGCTATACTACTCCTTTGTCGTAATCTCCTTAATAACATAAGGCCCTAATTAGTGCATCATGAATTTCCCTATAATTTTATCAAACTTACTATCATATAACAAAACCAAGTCATTTACCTTAAATGTGTGCAACTTGATGTGTCGATCATGCCATGCCTTTTCGCGCTACTTTTGGACTTGCTGGTGAAATCTAGCAAAAATATTTCTTCTTCGAGCTCATCTAGCTGTGCAAGCCTCTCCTCCAGGGCTCCATGATCCCTCATACCTATGAGTGCTGTTATGCGTAGAATAGGCATAATGTATTCCATAGGCATTACGGCTTCCAAACCATAGACAAGCCTAAAGGGGTTTGTTCTGTCAACTTCTTGCATGTCGTTCAATAAGCCCACAGTAATGCAGGGATGCGTAGGTCCAAATCACTTCATTGGGCATCGCAAACCTTGGTTAGTGTGTTTCAAGCACTTTGTTGAATGCCTCCACTATCCCATTAGCCTATGGGTGATAAGGTCTACTCTTCTGGTGACATAACTGAAATTCCTCCATTAGTGCGCTGATTGTCTCATTCAGGAAGTGCATACAACGATCGTCATCAAGATCTTTAGACATCCAAATCACGTTAGTATATGCTCAAATAGGAACTTCGCGGTAGTCGCGCCCATGCAATCCTTCACCGGCTACGCTTCTACCCAATGAGTCAAATACTCCGTCGTAGTGATAATGTAACTTGCTCTTGTCTTTCCTTGTGGCTGAATGGGTCCTACAAAATCTATCACCCATTTCTCGAAGGGTTGCAACATCATTTGTGGATTCAAAGGAATTTCATCCCTCCAAAATGACCTACCTGTTCTTTGACATACATCACACACCTTGCAATATGCTTTTGAATCCTGATGAAGGGTTGGCCACCACAACCCTGCACGTAGAATCTTTTGTGCGGTTTCTCTCCCTGCATAATGTCCTCTCGCACCCCCATGAGTGCTGTGAGGATGTTTCTTCATTTGAACTCAAGTACATACCATCACAATATCTCATTAGTCCCCATCTTTTGTAGATGCCCAACAATGATAGAGAAATTTTCCGCGTGCACCACTAATTCCTTCTTGTGTTGGACAGAGTATCCTTCTGGTGCAGTTCCTATTGTTAGGAAGTGTATTATATCCTCAAAATGACCATCCATGACATGAACTACAAATAGCTACGCATTAGCAATCCTTCTTCCAAGTTAGTAGGTTCCTCCCTTGTTTCGATGTGCAACAGATGGTCTAGTCCGGCGTTCAATTGTCGAGGCTTCACAACAACTTCAAAATCATACTCTTGGAACAATAAGAGCCATCTGCAGATTCGCCCCCCCAACAAAGGCTTATTGACCAGGTACTTCAGTGCGGAGTGATCCGTATACATCTTAAAATGGCCTCCTAGCAGGTAGTGCCTATACTTCTAGAGCACATACACCATAGTTAGCCCCTCGTGGTCAGTGGTAGAATAGTTCTTCTCTGCTTTGGATAATCTGTGGCTTGCGAATGCGATGGGATGGTCCAAGCCTTCTCCACTAGCCTATCTTAGTACTGCTCCCAACACTATACATGACGCATCGACGTGTACATGAAATCTTTCTTCTATTCCGGGAAGACTAGAATTGGTGCAGTAACATCTTTTCTTTCAATATATCCAAGCTCTTCTTACAGTCATCATTCTAGCAAAACATGACATCCTTCTTCAAAAATTTCTCCATAGGCGCAGTGATCTGGGCATAGCTTTTGATAAACTTTCTATAATATCCCGTATGTCCTAGAGTAGCGTGCAATTCTTTCACACTCCTTGACTCTTCCAAGTTCAATATCATTGCTATTTTCAAGGGATCTACCATCAATCCTTGTCTACAAACCACATGCCTCAACAGGTTTCCAAAAGGAAAGAAAAAAAGACACTTCTTGAGATTAAGCGCGATCTTCTATCTTCGACAGGTATCCAAAATCAGGCACAAGCTTGCTACATGGCACTTAAACAACCCAAATACAGTCCAATCATCAAAATATACCTCCAAGAACTTATGAATCAATTCCTTGAATGCCACAACAATCACACACGAAAATATTGCAGGCACATTCTTCAATCTAAACGGCATTATAGTGTATTGAAAACAACCCCACTCAGTTGCGAAGGTTGTCTTGCTCCTATCTTCCAGCGCGATTTTGATTTGGTGGTACCCAGAGAACCCATCAGTGAAGGAATATGCTTCTTGGCTGCCTATATTTTCCATTACTTCATCAGTTAATGAAGTCGGGAAAGGGTCATGCACACAAGGATCATTCAGTTTACTGAGATCCACGCATATCCTTATCTCATCCTTCTACTTCTTCTCTTACACCACCTTTGGACTTACCTAATCAAATTCTTCCACAGGTTTAATGATTCCTGCTATGAGCATCTTGTCTAGCTCTAAGTGGACCATTTCTTTATATTTTGGGTTGAGACGGTAAGGCCTTTGCTTAACTAGTTTCACGTCGGGCTTTAACGTGATCTTCATCATTCCTAGGTCCCCGATTATTCCTTTCAAATCTGTAAACTTGGTAGGGAATAAGTCCCGGTATTCACGGAGCAATTAAGTGAACTTATCCACCATCTCATCATCCTAGTAGTCTCCAATCTTTGCGAATTTTGGTTTTGCCTTTGTACCAATGTTCACTTGTTTTGTTTTCAACGACACGGTTATATCAGAGTTCTCAATTTGCGGTCCTTGAACCTCGCAGTAACAAACTGTTTCTAGAATGTTAATATTCTGTGGATCCTCATCCTCTTCTTCAGTAGTTACCTTATAACATTCTACCATGTGACTTAGCTGAAAAGCCCATTCAGGCTGAATCAGGTCTAAAGGATCCTGCGATATCCTAAAGATAACTGCTTTCACTTCTTGTATTGCTTCATCAATACTGTCAAACCCGTCCTTAAAACTAATTGTGATCATGAATCCTATGTGCATGACATCCCATTCGCCTATCCCATGGTGGAGCTCTATTTCTATATACCAATTCATTGGGATAACATCCAGGGTATGACATAATAGGTGCACCCACTCAGGTTGGGGCTTTTCTTTATAAGCCTGGGTCCATTTAGCCAGATGTGCGTATGGATCATTTTGCCCATCATACTTGTCTATTAGTCACATCTTAGGCTTCCTAAATCGTGTTCTCATCATCCTCCTACATTCACGCCAATCATTAAAGCTTCCCTTGTGCGTACCCCACCATCTTGCGAGCGTAGCACGCAGTGCCTAGTCCAAGGCTTGAAAGTGCTTATTTTCTCGTATCTCCCTTTCAAATGAATCCAAAAAGATATCCACCTCATTTAGACCATCATAAGTAGGTAGATTTCTTACTTCTGACAACACACAGTGCAACGACTGGGTCATCATGTGGCAATTCAGCATAGTTACTTCATGTAACTAATTCTGCCATCGTTCTATTTCTTTTTCGAAGTTCGAAGTGCAGGAACTCTCATGATCCCATGTAATCCGTACATTTGTAGTGGGATTCACCCAATCTTGGTCTTATGCTATTATGTTATAGATACAGTCTAGGTCATCATCACTCTCATAATCGCAGACATGTTCAATATAGTACGATCCTTTAGTAGGATCGAGGGGTACTATTACACGCAATGATTTCTTCTCAAAGATCATCTTTCGCTTCTTTAGATTGATTACCTCATTCATATCAGTAGCCCAGTCAATTCCCAGGAGCGCAGGATAGGGATTATTGTCATCCACTATCTCTATTACTTCAAAAGCAGCCACCGCACTTGCTCCCTCAATATCCATGGTTACCCCCTGCATCCGCCCCATGGGGATGATCTTTTGTTGATTCACCATCCTTAGCTGAATCGGAGACCATTGCAGTGCAGTTCTCTCCATTCGCTCCCAAGTTTGTTTTGGTAGGACATTCGCATCTGACCCCAGATTCAAAATGACTTGATCCATTTCATACTCTTCTATGTGTTCGGTCAGTCTCATCTGCCGTCTTATCCTTGTTTTATGCTTGTTAATCCTTCGTACTACATGTGAATCACTTGGTGTGGTTCCAACGCATCTATTGATGAGTTATTGTAACCCTTTCATTGCCTTACTATCATGCAGTAACTTCATACAGGTTTCTAGGAAAGTTGTGAGCATAGAGGGGTCCATCTTCGACTTAGGCTTATCCTTGCTTCCTGAGGTGGAGGCCTCAACGAAGCTCTTCTTAGCTTCCATGAAGGCTTCATGAGTGCGATCCAAATCGAACTTAGCCTCCTTTATCGGGGCTTTCCGAACCCATGTACTATCTTCTGGCTATTCCCCCTCTCATCTCCTGTCGCGATTCCACCCCTGAGCACTGTGTTTACATTCGGATCTTCCTCGCACGACTCATACCTCATCATATGTAGGTTCTGAGTCGACAGAGGTGGTAGCGCCCCTTTGTCACATATCCTAGCTATCAGCATAGAACAGTCTTCTATTTCATGATCAAACAATGTGCAATACTTGCACGATGGATTAGAAAATCAACTATCCTCGACCTCTGCTAGGTCCTCCTCTGCCTCGGCCTCCTCCGTGCCCTTGAAATCCTATCTATGCCATCCCTGCATTCTGGTCAAGCGGCCACATTTCGGCCTAAACCCTATAAGCAAGATTTCTATCCATCATCAATTCATAGCTCATGCCAGTACACTCATCATGTCCTACCAACCTACAAAAGTTGCAGAACAACTGTTGTGGTGCTTGTACATACTTCTATAGCAAGTGACAGTTATCTGTGGCATGTTTTCCGGCTACCTGACAGATAACGCACCATAATGCAGGCCCCACGCTAGCTCCTGCTTGAGCTTCTGGCCTTAAAGGCATCGGTTCTCCTCCTGTAATGTAATTTGCAAAGACAGGGAAATGGTCTTTGTCATGGCCTTGACTCTTGCATTTCAAGCACCATACCTCCTTGCGTACCTCTAGTCGAACCATCCTATCCTGCTTCAGACTTTGCATCTTAAGGCAGAGATTATTTAGTTGTGCATGGATCTGCTGAACTCATAGATTAGGATCTTGCATCAGAGTTTCATGTAGTCTCATGGAAATCTCCAAGGCCTCTACCCGAGTTGTTATATTCTGCCGCAATAGTGCACTCCTTAAGTGTGGTAGTAGCAAAGCCACAAACCACTCGCCATGTTGTCCATCTATCAAATTCATGTTGGATTCACGGATTGTACATTTCAAACTCTATTCTATTTCCCAAGGCATCTTGCATCATTGCATCACGATCTCTTTGAATCCCACAATCAACTGCGCCTCAGATTTAGGCCTACTAAATTCCCTATTTAGTGCTGCTTGGATGTCTGCTACTCCAACATTCGGGTTATCGTTAGAGTACTTAATATACCAGGTTAGTGCATGATCTTACAGAGCACTAACTAGTGTCACTTTCTTTATATGATCATCTATAACACCTTGAGCTTCCCATACAACCCTCACAACGAACTAGAATTGGTCCAGGTCCTCATTTCTCAAGCCTTTGAACAAAGGAAACTTCATTGTATTTTCCATACTAAACCGTGGTGGAGGTGGAGGTGGTACGGGTGAAGTTGGAGGTGAGGGTGGTGAAGTTGGAGGTTGTATTTGCAGGAATCCTTGTCTTATTAACTAAATAGCAGTTTGTGAAGAAACCTTCGCTATCCCTTCTTTGACACTTTGCAGAGGTGAAATCAAGGGGATATACTCCAGACCCTTTTTTCCTTCATTCCTATAAGTTTTTCCGCTTTGCGTAGTCCCGAACATGAAGGTAGATGCATAACCCTTTTTTTGGACAATAGAATTTTAATCCAGGTATTCAAAGATCTTACATACTTACCTCGTGATCCTTTGAAAAAGCATCGCTCTGCCTCGCTGTAGCTGACTGAGGTGTCAACCTTGAATTCAGTCACAAATCCTGCTATGACGCGATTGAGCCAATGATTGACAATGTGGGCGATCTTATCCTCCAATGCTTCCAACCTCCACACTAGCTCCAGGGTTCACAAAATAGGACCGTCAAGTTTCCACCTTCCTTGGCTATCTGCTAGCTTCACAATCCACTCATATAGCTCGACAGGGAAGGAGCAAAAAAAGATCTAGTGGATCTCTGAGAGAGCAAGAAACATACTTATGGATTCAAGTATGGAAACAGGTGCAAATTTTCTTCAAAATCTATACGTTCTTATTAAGCATACCCTTTATAAATAAGCCTTGCCTTGTTTCTAATAACTTCACCATTTTCATTCAACTTATTCTTAAATATCCATTTTGTTCCTATAACATTTTTATCATGAGGTCTAGGAACTAATTCCCAAGTATCATTCTTTTCAATTCAGTCCAGTTCTTCATCCATGGCCTTGACCCAGCATTCATCTTTGTAGGCTTCATTTACATTCTGAGGTTCGGTGGAGGATAGTAATGTTAGATAACTTGGGGTTCCTGTAAGAGTTATTCTTGTCTATACACCATCCCCTTTTTCTCCTAGAATTTGAGATTCTGGATGATTCTTCTGAACATACCTGGATTGAGTCTTTTCCCTATCTATTGTATCTTCTTCTGGTGTTTCATTGGTTTCTTCTTCTATATAATTTTGATTTGATGCGGGAAAGCATTCCCCATCTTCCTCATTGTCATATTCCCCTGTTGATTTCATTTGTTCCAGATTTCTGCATGCTTCATCAATTACAACATCAATTCTTTCGACAATTTTCCAAAGTCTTTTGTTATAACATTTGTATCCTTTACTTCTGGATGAATAACCAAGAAGAATTCCTTCATCTGCTTTGGGTTCAAATTTACCAAGTTTTTCATTAGTCCTTTTGATGAAACATTTGCTTCCAAAAACTCTAAAGTGTTTTATAGTAGGAGGCTTACCATACCAAAGTTCATATGAAGTTTGATTGCTATTTACTCGAACATTTGCTTTGTTGAGAATAGTCACGGTAGAAAATGCAGCTTCACCCTAGAAGGTTGCAGGAGTTCCATATTCATCAAGCATTGCTCAAGCCATTTTTCAAACTGTTCTCTTCATTCTTTCCACCATGCCATTTTGCTGGGGAGTTCTTGTGATGAAGAATTGCCTCTTTATTCCATGTTGTTCACAAAAGTCAAAGAATTCATTTGATATGAATTCTCCCCCTCGATTAGATCTGAGATATTTGATGTTTCAATCTGATTCATTTTCAAATAAAGCTTTGAAGGCTTTAAAATTTTCAAATGCTTCATCTTTGTGCTTTAGTAGACCTGTCCAACACATCTTGGAAAAAACATCAGTAAATAAAATAAATTATTCTTTTCCACGAGGTGAATTTTTTCTTGTTGGTCCAGATAAATCAGTATGGATGAGTTCAAGAGGCTTACTTGCCGATCCTTCTTTTTCATTGAAGTGAACTCTAGTTTGCTTATCAACTTGACATGGTTTGCATATGGTATTTTCTGGGATGTTGATATTTGGAAGATCATGAACTACCTTGAGCCTACATGCTTTTCTTATTTGAGAAAAGCTTAGATGTATCAATATTGTATGCCATAACTAGTTTTCATCAGTTTTTCTTAGATAACATTGTTGTTGTCCTCCTTTGATTATGTATAAGTTATTTGGATTTTTTGTTCCTTTGATCACGTTCTTTCCTATATCAAGCTCACGAACAACACATCCATTTGATCGAAACACAACTTCATTTCCTTGATCACACATTTGACTGACACTCAACAGGTTATGCTTTAAACCATCTATATACATGAAATTTATAGCTTTAACCTTTTCTTTCAAGAAGACAAAATATTTACCTTTAATGATAGTTGGAGTGTCATTTCCAAATGAGACATTTTTTTCCTCTTCTAAAGCATGATATGAATGAAGTTTCACTTTATCATTTTTCATGTGTTTGGAGCATCCGTTGTCGATGTACCACTAATTTCCTGTCCTTCTGCATACAAAGGTATGCCACATCTTTCTAATTGAGATTCCTTCTTTATCCATATCTTGGGATTTAATGATTCTGTCTCCTTTTGAAGTGATGGTCGAAATTTTCTCTTGCATTTAGATTCTTCATGACCAAAGTTGTTTCAAATCGAACATTCTACTTCATTTTCAAGAGGAGAAAAGTTATTATAGGAACTTTTCTTGATTCCTGCTACACTCTGATTTCGCGCTTCTCTAGTCATGATGGTTTTGTAAGAAGCACATTGAGCAGCCTTATGCCCAATGTTATGACATGAAAAACATTTCCCATTAAATAAGTTTCTGTGATCATAGAATCTTTTAGCATTGTTTACCTGTTGGTTGAAACTTCCACTAATATTCATCGTTGGAGTAAATTGGGTATGATTTACCTTATGAGTAATTTTAGGCCTTTGCTAATGATTGACATATTTTTAACCGATCTTTGTTGCATCAAGATAGCTTCTAGTGGAGGCTGACGAATTCTGTGATTGAGATGATTCTTCAGTATATCCAAGACCTGTCTTTATCAGAGGAGAACGTTGACCTTTGATTATTTCATTTAAAGTTTCAAATCCTTTAGAAAATCTAAGATTAAGATATTCTGTATTCTCAAGTTCTTTTATTAGACACACAATTTCACATTCTATATTTTCATTGTAATTTTCTCTTTTAGTGAGTTGGTGTGTCAACGTATCGATGATCATATTATTTTCTTCTAAACAGATTTTGAGTTTTCTAATTTCTTCAAGAAATTCTTCCTCTTCTAAGGAATCCAAAAAATCATCATTGTCATAAGCCATGAGTAGTCTATAATCTTGGACAGTGTCATCTTCATCACTATTGGATAAGCCATCACTATCTTCATGCGTATAGTAACTCCTTCTATTCACAACCTATTTTCTATTTCCTTTTGCATATTCCTTTCCTTTTTCATATTTATCTTTATGAGGACATTTGGCAGCATAATGGTTGACTCTACCATAATAAAAGAATTTGAAAGGTAGCTTACCTCTGAATCTTTCGAAACCCCGCTGGAGCTTCTTGAAAAAATTTACCTCATCTTATTCTTCTTAAATGTGTTCTAATACATTGTGCTCTTCCTTTTCTTTTCCCTTTGTTGAAGCTTTAAAAGTGGCTTCTCTCATATCTGATGGACCTTCTTTTCTCATTTCAAAGGCAGTTAGGATTTGATGGAGTTGAGTCACAGTAATAGTTTGAAGATCCTGCTTTTCTTCTATGGAAGACACTTTTGACTCAAATTTAGAAGAAAAATATCTCAAAAATATCTCAACTAAAGTAGCTTCCTTTATCTCTTCACCTAGATTCTTCATACAATTAACAATCTCATCTATATGTAAAAAGTAACTAGCAGCACTCTCATCACTATGCATCTTAAGAGTTTCATACTGAATTCTGAGAGTTTGAAGCTTAACACATTTTACTTGGGAGCCTCCTTCGTAGCTCTAAATGATTTTGTCCCATATCTCTTTGGCTGTCTTGAGCTGCATGAATTTGACAAATTTTGATTTTGACAGACTTCCCAATAATGTATTGACAACTTTGGCATTGGTTTCATATAACTTCTTACTTGCAGAGTTTGTAGGAATTGCTACTAGAAATTAATATCCTCCTTCCACAATTTCCCAAACATTGTCTCCAAGTGATTGTAGATAGGCTCTAGTTCCTATTTTCCAATATACTAAGTTGCTCCCATTGAAGATTGGTAGTCTGATGGATCCCATGCCTTCGTGATTATTCATCTTGAAAGATCTTCCCTCAAGTGATCAAGCTTCTTCTGAAAAACCTGCTCTGATACCAATTATTGGAAATAATATTGAGAAGGGTGGGGGGGTGAATTAGTATTATCATATCAATAATTTTTCATTTCCCAAATAGATTTATATATGCTATTTTTGTGAATTGAACTAGCGTGTATACACTACTGTGATTGGAGAAACCAATGTATACCCAGAGAAGTTGTGATTTAGTCAATTTATATGTGTTGATATTTAACTAGTACATCAGTAACTTATTAAACAGTGCAGCAAAAACATAATAAACCATCACACATAATCAAAACACATGAACACCAAGATTTAAGGTGGAAACCCAATGTGGGTGAAAACAACCTGCTGCTGTCATCTCTGTCTTCTTTTAATAATAAGAAAATATGTTTACAAACTTGTACTGCTGCAGACTCATACCAGTATGTAGGCACCCAAATGCAGAAGGGTACAACCTTCTCTCATTTTCCAGCTTCTACTGGAAGGGAGCTACAACCCTCTAGCTCTTGTACTAGCCAATGTGTTTACTAGTATGTAGGTGTCAACCTACAGAAAGCTATGACCTTCTCTCTTCCTCTAGGGACCATGTTTCGTAAAATTTCACACTGGATTCTCTTGGTACACAACAATACACATGAAGGCATCATTCATCAAATTTTCATGCTAGACCCATCAAAACTTTCAAACTACATCAACCAATAATTAGTTAATATGAACAGTCAGATCACTGTCACCAGAACATTGTGTTGAACCCAGAAACTTGCATCATCATTCAGAACCAGCTGCAACCTCAAAAATCATGCATCAGAACATATACTCTACTTTCCTGAACCCAACCTACGTGTATACGCTACTTCCTTTAATCAAACCTGTATATACCTTCAAAACTACTGAAACATAAAACTTCTGAATCAAGTATGTACCAACCAGCGATATACTGAACATCTACTGTCAATTTACAGAGTTTTACACAGGAAGTAGCAAAAATCACCCTTCTCACTTATACAATTAATAAATTAGATATCAAACTCCTTATGCATTCAGTTTTACATTTAGATCTAAGAAGACTTCATTGAGAGACAGTAGTAAAACAACATAACTGATCAGATAGACCAGTCAGATTTGAAGAAGAGGCTTTTCTTTTGTATATGCTACTTAGAAGAGTAGAACTTGCATGTACATGTTCTTTTACTGAGACGAACCAATGTGTAGATCTGAAAGTACTTACTTATAACTGCGTTTTTGTTCCAAACTTTAGACAAAACCAAATCATGATATTTAAAGAATAGAACATGTATACATAATCAGATCTAGCCCAACCAATATTAGATCATTCAATGATAAGTCATTTCAGGTCTCATGATCCTAATCCAACATTGAATTCAAGGTGCACAAAATATTTCAGATCAAATCATAAGCATAGCCCCTATAACATAAAATATACTTTAGATAAAATTATTCCTTAGAAACCCTTTCACTTGCACACCCTAGCCTTAAGATCTTCTCCTCCTTATATAGTTTTAGGCCTTTCTCAATACCTCGGACCAAAACCACTTAGGACCCATTGTATTCTTGTACGAGATCAAATAGTCATTACTCCGCTCAATATTGTGGGCTAATACCATGGTATTGACCCCTGGTATTGTCTCCTCTTGAATTTCCTTGATTTTCCGACATATACGCGCTTTTCTTCTTGTCAAAGCATGTGTAGACGTATACACTCTTTTTATTCTGTGAATCGGTGTGTATACACTATTTTCACTAAGTGGACCTGTGTATACATCTTAAACTGATTTTCACCATTCTTTACCTTCAACTTCTTCTTTCTTATTAGTATACTTGAGTTCCATCTTCCTGTTCTTTTGTACCAATGCCTTGTTACATCTGAATGGACCTCTTACACTATGAGTTTCCTTTCATCAAAATTGATCTGAACTGTGAGTGAGTTTCCATCAAGGACAACACTTGTATCATAATTCCAACACCTTTCAGAATAATTTGGTTGGCCTAACCATATATTAGCTCAAATGGTTGATTTCATAGCACATACCTGGTCATGTGTTCACAAGGTACATCAGTGAACCCACTAGTTGCTGATAAACAGTAGCATCCACTTCTTCACCTGAAGTAGCATCCTCCTTCCTCTAGTTAGTTTCTAAAGCTATCTCCATGGGTTTGCAACTCTCTATGTGGAACTTTTGTAATATCTCATTTGCATACTTTCCTTGAGAGACAAATAGTTCCCCATTGCCTTGCCATACTTCCAACCCAAGGAAATAGTGCATGAGACCCATGTCCTCCATTTCAAACTCCCTTGAAAGGTCCTCCTTGCAAGATATGATCAATTTCTCATCACTGATTAAAATCAAATTGTCAACATATAAGAAAATAATGAAAAATTTACCTTCTACCAAGATATGATAGAGTTTTTCATCCACCTCACTTAGGTGAAGCCCAAATTGGTGAGATAGCTATCGATCTTAGTGTACCAAGCACAGGGCGCTTGTTTGAGACTACACAACACTTGCTGGAGTCTACACACATGAAAATTTTGATCAAAATCCTCAACTACTTCCATTTGCTCAATGTACACCTCCTCCTCAATAACTCCATTAGGGAATGTTTCTTTTTCATCCATCTAGTGGATCTTCCACCCCATCTGTGCAGTCAGAGCAAGAATTGATCTAATGGATGACTACCTTGATATAGGATAAAAGGTCTCCTTATAGTCAATTCCCTCAAATTGAGAATACCCCTTGGCCAAAAATCTGGCCTTATACTTCTCTATGCTTCCATTTGCTACCCACTTCACGTTGAAGATCCATCTCGAACCCATAACTAATTTTTATGTTGGTCTTGGGATCACTTCCCAAACATTTTTCTTTACAATGGATTGGTATTCCTCCACCATTGCATCAACCCATACATGTTTCTCTACTACCTTCTCTAAAGAGGAAGAATCAGTCTCTACAAGCTTAGCCATTTGAGCCATGTAGTCAGTGTATTGATCTGGTGACCTTCTCTACCTACACTGATTCGAAGGAGTAGCCACATTCTCCCTCGCATCCTGCACAAGTCTCTCAGCTTCTGTGGTGCTTTTTCTATCTTCTCTGGATGGTTTTGCTTGAGTGGTTGTTTTCTTATTTTTCCCATACATTTTTAAATTCATTCAACATGTACTCACCTCCATTATCGATCCTGAGATCCTTCACCTTCTTGATAGTTTATTTCTCAACCAGTGCCTTGAATTCGACAAAATTGGAGAATGTCTTGTCTTTCTTCTAGATGAAGAAGATCCAACACTTCCATGAGAAGTCATCAATCAAAATGACAAAATATTTGGGTGTTGGGATGGGGTCCCTGGGTCAGTTTTGGGGTCAAAAACCCAAGTTTTGATGTAATTTTTGTAAAAAGATGTAAAGTCTCTATGGTTGATGCGGAGCACGTAGTGAGTTAGGAGTCAAATGGGTTTTAGCCCCTTGTTATGTAAAGTTGATTCAGTTTTGAGATCCACCCATTGTCTATGGACCATGGGATTGTATGAAGAAATCTATAAGTAGGCGTGTCCTAGAGAATCTAAGACACAATCATAGAATAGAGAGAAGGATGGATGTTATGGGTCAATAGAAGATAGCACAGAGAAGTGGTCCGATAGGAGAGAAAGGCTCTGTAGCAGAGTGCGCAGAGGCTTAGATAGAGTCTGCAGTTGAGTGCACGGACCCCTGTAGCTAAGTGAGCAGGGTAGTTTTGAATCTGTAATACCATATTGAAGATCAATAAAGAATATTGTTGAAGAATTCCTTTGTGTTTATCTGTTTACTTCTATTGATTTATGATTGTGATATATGTTGTGATTGGATAATATATTTATGAAATATTGATCTAATGATGCGTGACTCTATGGAATAAGGCTTAATAACTATGTGCATTGCATGTGACATACTTTCTCGAAGATTATGATACATTATGTTATGTTTATTAAATACTTAAATAGATCTGCATGAGCTCAGATCTAGGGTTATTTCCTAAGGCATGAAAGTGGATGGTTTGACTATTAAGGGTCAGCACAGACCAATCAGAGACCTTCACGAAGGTCTAGATGTTGTTTAAAGGGAATTACAGTACCAATCCCTAGGGGGTTATAGATATGCGTGAAGGTAGATATAGGGAATTAAAAGACATCACATTGATCTTTGGATGTGGAAACTTGGTTCCAGCATGCCCCCTTACTGCTTCGAGTGAGACTGCAGCCTACGCTACATGGGTTGTTTTTGGAAGGGCCAGTACTGTAGGGTTTTGTTTAGCACAATTAACTCTGAACCTGGGTCAGCCCCCCTAAGCTAACAAATGGTTCCATTGTTGGGACCGAGATTTGCTTGAAGGAGATGTGTGATGTCGCATCATTGAAATCCAACCAAGAAAGAAATTGAAAAGTGGCTGGATAGGAAGATTCACGAATTCATGGCACAAGAGAACAAGAATTCACGCCTGTAAAAGGAGTGGTTGGACAAATATTTGTATACAGAAATACATGAAATTTTCTTCTACACCTTCCCAATCGAATTATACGAGTGGATAGCTAAGTTGGTAGATGGCCAAGGGAGGTGGAAGATTGATGGTCCAATAGTGTGGACTCTAGAGTTGGTAAAACGATTAGAAGCCTCTGAAGACAAGATCACATGTGTTGTCGACCACTAGCTCGATCAAATTATAGGAGTATTTGTATCAGAATTCATAGTTGATACCTCAGTCAGCTACAATGAAACAGAGTGACGCTTCTTCAAGGGACCGCGAGGTAAGTATCTGAGATCTTTGAATACCTGGATTAAGATGCTCCTATGTGAAAAATGTGTTATTCCATTTCCTTAATGTTTAGAGCTACACGACATGGAAAACTCTTCGAAGATCAAGAAAAATTAGGTCCTGAATATAGCCTGTTGATTGGACATCCTTCGAGCGACGACGAGGGAACGGTACAAGCCTCCCTGCGAAGTGTTGTTTATCTGATAAAGATAAGGTTTTACACAGATACATCAACCATTCACTCCACCTCCACTCCGCCTCCACCTCATACACCTTTTCCCACACCTCCACCACCACCACCATCGTTCAACATGTCGAACACAATGAAGTCGCTAATTTTCAAGGGTATAAGGAGTGAAGATACAGATCACTTTTGGTTTGTTGCAAATGTTGTATGGATAGTGTAGTAGATTACTGATGACAACATAAAGAAGGTGCAATTACTTATTGCTATACATGATCGTGCACTGACGTGGTATGTTAAGTGCTTTTTTGATCATCCTGTGGCAATGCTAACTGAGGCTAAGGCTACTTTGAACAAAGAATTTAGTAAGCCTAAGTATGAATCACAGTTAGTAGTAGGATTTAAGGAGATCACGATGAGGGTTGATGAAATTCCTTGGGATTTAGATTAAAGGTTGAAATGTGTGATTCACGAATCTAATATGCAACTCACAGATGGTCAACACCGCGAGTGGTTTATAGCCTCGCTTCTAACCCACCTGAGGATTTCTTTGTTGCAACAAAAGATAGGAACTCAGGCAGAAGCCCTGGAAATCGTGATGAGATTGCATGCGACGCCTATGCAGGATGCAACCTTTGGGGTACAACAAATTCACTCCCAGTTGTAAAACCTCTGCTTGGAATTGCAGAGCTTGAAGAAAGAGAAGGAGACTAAACTAGAGGTTAGCGAGGAAGTTTGATGCCTAAAATGTAAAATCCAAGGGCATGATAAATACCGTTGTCCTGTATTTGTGAACTACATCACAGGAGGGGGACTGATTCCCCTGAGAACTGAAGCTCCAACATGACTGAGTATCAGATTTGGGCTGTGGTGCACTATTTTCCAAGTGGCTAGAAAACATGTAATGGATAATTGTCATTTGCTTCAAAAGTTTGTTCAGACACCACAACAGTCGTTCTGCAACTTCTACAAATCAATGGGCGATGATGAGCACCATTGTCATTGCTATGATGTAATGATGGAAAGAACACCTACATACCGGATGCAAACAGAAAATCGGTCTCCAAATCAGGTCACAGGAGGAGCACGTGGGGGTTATCAATTAAGAGGATGGGGCCGAGGAGGAGGAGGACTTGGTAGAGGTCACGGACAGGTTATTTTCTATAACTATGGAACCCAAGGCACTACACATGGGAGTGTCAAAATCAGACACGCCCGTCCTATCAATACTATAGCTAGTTTGACCACACTCTCAAATATTACCCTGTGTTGATAGCTAAGATGCAGGAGAAAATGACACAGCCTCAGAAACCTACACAAAACATACAAATGATGAGAGATGAGCCCCGTAAAGAAGATAAAAATGTGAATATAGTGTTGAGGAGTGGAATAAATACTAGAGATGATAAAGGAAAATAGCCTGAAGAGTACAGATGGGTCCACAAGGCCCCGGAAAAGGAAGTTGGTTTTGATTTTGAGCATGTGAAGGAAAAATTTAAGGAGACCAAGAAAATCTTCACTAAGGAATCCACCTCAGAAAGTCAGAATAGAGTGCAAGAAACCAGTGCATCCACAGAGGTGGATCCCTCTGTCTTTACTACATTCTTGGAGACCTGCATGAAATTGTTGCACAATAGCAAAGCTGTAAAGGGGATACAGGAGTTAATAAAAAGTGCGCTGGCAAAGAAAACACCCTTGATGGACATCGCTTAGTAAGAAAGATTGGCAAGCATAAGGCTAGAACAGGGCACGAGATGAGGCTCATTGCATAGGTAGGAGATTATGAGATGGACCAAGTTATCTTGGATCTGGGGTCTGATAAGAATGTTTTGCCAAAAGAAACATGGGAAAGAATGGGGAGACCTTCGCTAGAGTGGTCTCTGACCTAGCTTAGACTGGAAAACTAGTAGAAGATCATCCTTGTGAGATGACTACATGGAGTGACAGTGGATATAGATGGTGCAAGCGCACTGGCTGATTTTTAAGTAATAGAGATCGTTGATGATAGTAATCCATACCCAACACTCCTTAGAATTGTCTAGGTCATTGACATGAATAGGGTGATCAACTTGAAGAAGCAGACAATATCGTTTGAAAGGAAATCACTTCGAGTTGTAGTACCATTGGACCCTGCAGAAGGGTCGCGCTACAATGAACTGGTCTGTGATTATGAGGAAAGTTAAGATGACTTAGACCAGATATACAAAATCACAGTGTGAGACCAATACTGGATTAATCCAATAGTGAATGGGTGGATTGCATGGGATCGAGAGGGTTACTGCAACTCTGATTCAGATGAAGTGTTTGAGCATTGGCATAATTGGTTGCATGAAGTATCTACATTGTGCTGCAACATGATTACTAAATCATTGTGTTGTGTTTTGTCAGAGGTAAGGAAATTACCTTATTACGATGGTTTAATTGATGTGGATAATTTTTTGGATGCATTTAAGCATGAATTCCCTAAGCATCACCGCTTCTTAGCATTAGATTTGGCACTGTGCGCTAAGCCCGCACGATGGTGGGGTATGCATAGGGATAACTTTGATGGATGGCGGGATTATAGAAGAATGATGAGATTGTGGTTTGGTCGACCTACCCTTTGACTGATTGAGAAATATGATGGGAGGGATGATATCTGCGATCACCTAGTGAAGTGGACTAAAGCGTATGGAATGGAGCCATAGTTGGAGTGGGTACATTTATTATGCCATACTTTGGACACCATCCCCATGGAATGGTATTTGGAAACAGAGCTCTGCCATGGCACCACAGAGTGGGATATATTGAGGGAAAGATTCTTAATGACCTTCAGTTTCGAATATGGGTTTGAGAGCATTAACGAAGATCTGCAGGCAGTTAAGGTAGTGATCTTTAGAACACCACAGGAACCTCTGGAATGGGTCCAACTAGACTGGAGCACTCAGTTGCACCAAGCCCTAGAATGTTATAATGTGACCGCTGAAGAGGAGGATGAAGATCCAAGAAATATTAATATTCTAGAGGCCGAAGGACATTGCGAAGTCGAGGGCCTACAAATAGATAACCTAGACATCACCACACCCTTGAAAGCCAAGCAAGTGAACATTGGGACTGAAGCATAACCAAAGTTTGCAAAAATTGGGGATTACTAGGATGACGCTACTATGGATAAGGTTGCTAAGTTACTCCGCGAATATCATGATTTGTTCCCCACTAAGTTTTCGGAATTGAGGGGTATAATAGGAGACTTGGGCATTATGAAAATCACTCTGAAGTAGGATACGAAGCTCATTAACCAGAGGCCGCATTGCCTGAATCCTAAGTATAAGGAAAAGGTTCGCTTGGAATTGGATAAGATGTTGGTAGCAAGCATCATAGAACCAAGGGAGGAGTTTGATTGGGTGAGTCCCATGGTGGTTTAGGAGAAGAAACAAAAGGATGAAATAAGGATTTGCGTAGATTTGAGGAATCTTAATGATGCCTGTGTCCATGACCCATTCCTGACACCGTTTACAGATGAAGTATTAGACAATGTTGGATGGAAGGAGGCCTACTCATTCACTAATGGGTTTTCGGGATACCATCAGATCAAGATCATGCTAGAGGATAGGAGAAAAACAACCTTCACAACGGAATGGGGCTGTTTTCAATATACCGTGATGACGTTTGGGCTCAAGAATGCGCTGATAATATTATCTCACGTTGTTATAGTGACATTTAAAGAGTTCATCCATAAGTTATTGGAAGTTTACTTTGACGATTGGATGTTGTTTGGGTTAGTGAAGCACCATGTAGCAAGTTTGCACTTTGTGTTGGATACATGTCGCACATATCTGAATCTAAAGAAGTGTTTATTCTGTGTTCTCTTTGGGATTTTGCTGGGTCACATGGTATGCAAGCAAGGATTGATGGTGGACCCTATAAAGATTGCAGTAATAGTAAATTTAGAGGCCCCAATCTGTGCGCGACACTAGAACATACAGGAAGTTCATCAAGGCTTATGCTTAGATTACCACACCTATCGATAAATTGCTGAAGAAGGATGCTACATTGTGTTGGGATGAAGAATGTCAACATAGTCTGGATGTATTGAAAGAGAAGATGGTCATTACACTGATCTTGGTCTTCCTTGATTGGAAGAAGGAATTCCATGTACATGTTGATGCCTCGTGCATTGAATTGGGAGCAGTGTTGACATGGGTCGGTGAAGGAGAGATGGACCAACCTATAGCCTTCGCAAGAAGGAAACTCTCAAAGGCTGAGAATAATTACTCAATGACAGAGCACGAAGGATTGGCCATGGTGTATATGCCGCAGAAGTTTAGACACTATTTTTTGGGTGGACATTTCAAGATGTACACAGATCATTCTGCCTTGAAATACCTGGTCAATAAGCCTATGTTGGGGGCAGGTATTTGTAGATGGTTGTTGCTATTTCAGGAGTATGACTTTGAGGTGATTATGAAGCCAAGAAGGTTGAATGTAGAACCTAACCATCTATCACAGATTGAAACAGGAGAGGAACCTGCTAATTTGGAGGAAGGATTGCTAGATGCACAACTCTTTGCGGTGCGCATAACAGATAATCATTCATTTCTTGACTACAAGGATGGCACAGGAAGGGTATACAAATCAACAAAAGAAGGAACTAGTAGTGTCTGCAACGGATTTCTTAGTGATTGCAGGGCATCTATATAACTAGATGGGTGCAGATGAGATATTGCGAAGATATGTGCCAGATTTTGAGAGAAATAACATTGTCGTAGAAGATCATGGAGGAGCTACGAGGGGACACTATGCAGGAAAAGCAACTATGCAAAAATATTTTGCGTGCAGGTTTATGGTGGCATACGTTGCAAAAATATTCCAAGGCATATTGTAGGGCATGTGATGCACGTCAAAGAACTAGCAGACCATCATGGAGTGACGAGTTTCCACTGAATCCTCAAGTGTCATTGCATCCATTTGAAAAATGGGCGATTGATTTTATTGGACTGATTTAGCCCCTAGGAAAGAAGACAGAAGTGTGCTATATCATCACCGCGACAAAATATCTCACCCAATGGGTAGAGGCATAACCAGTTAAGGATTGTATAGGCACTACAATAATGAATTTTTTGTTTGAGTATGTCTTAACCAGATTTGGTTGCTTGAAGGTGTTGATGAGCGATTCAGATACGCACTTTCTAAACGAAACAATCAGCACATTGGCTGAGGAGTTCCAGTTCTATCATCAGAAGAGCACACTGTATCATCCTCAGGCTAATGGAACAATTGATGCCTTTAATAAGATCGTGGATAACACACTGACACAGATTTGCAGCATGCAGTGAAATGACTGGGATGTGCACATACCTATAATGCTATGGGCTTATAGGACTACTTGTAAAAAGTTGACCAGGCAGACACCTTTTAGATTGGTCTATGGGGTAGAAGTTGTGATGTCAATGGAGTATATCATGCTTAGTCTTTGCATTGCAGCTCTCACAGGTATGGTAGATTGCAAATCCTTGGAGGAACATCTCGCATAGCTAATAGAGCTTGAAAAGGATTTCTTCTGGCTAGATTCCATTAGCAAGTATAGAAGGAACATGAAAAATCATGGCATTATCGACACATCAAGATTCACACATTTAAGGTAAATGATCTGGTTTTGTTATATGATAGTAAGTTCATTAAGTTTCCAGGGAAATTTCAGATGCATTGGCTGGGCCCATATATTATCAAAGAAATGATTGATCTAGGTGGACATTGGTGGCCACCTACCAAGTCCACTTGGACCCCCACTATTGTTTCTATTAGCATTTTCAGTTTCCTTAATTGTAGCACAACTTACTATTTTTAGCAGTTTTTCAGGTCCAGAAATTCCAAAGCCATTTTCAGGCCCTAAATGACGTATGAACCAATGTTTCTCTTCCCAAATTTGTAGTTCTCGAATAGATATTTCTAACAAGATAATGTTCATGTCAAATGGAGATCATATTCCAAAGTTACGACCCCGGGAAGCTGATGTACCAATTTACCCAAACGGGGCCCACAGTTTGGCATTTCATATTCTAGGGTTAGGTTTTTGGATGTTTAGGGTTTTCCATTGTTTCTCAACAATAAATAGGCCTTTGAGCCTCATTGTAAGACAATTTAGAGGCATGTAGCCGCCACATTTCTTCTCAGAGATAAGCTACCATCGCCCTAGCTGGTTTATTTCCATTATTGCTTGTAAGCATATTTCAGTACTTTACATTAATGAAATGAAGTATTATTTCTGCTGCATATCAATGTTTATGGTTATCTTTGTAATTTGTTGCATTCCTGTTTAAATCCAGATCAATTATAGATGGAGGTGCAGTTCAGCTCGCGAAGCTGAATGTGGAAGCTTTTCTGGGAAGAGTGAATGGAAGCCACTTGAAATTGTAGACAAGGGATCCTGCCCAATGTCTATATGGAGGCAGGGTAGTCTTAGTGCTCCAGGTAGTTTTAAGGGAGTGTGGGACTATAAAATACATTACTAGGGTTGGAGGACTACACAACAGGTGGGCTGCATGGGAAATGGTGAAGTTGCAATATAGGAAGCTGCACGCAGGAAGTTGCAGTATGGAGGGAGGTGCCACGTAGCATAGCAGAAAAGCGGCCATTGTTTATGATTTGATAGCTAGAAGATGGTTAAGGGGAGCAAGCTGGCGGCATTTAAGGATAAAATATTTGAAGATATAATGCCAAAACGAATGGTCGAAACTTGGGGGGAACGATTGAATTTGAATTCCAAAAACCCTATAAATTATGTGTGTCGGTCCAACAGAGAATACTTTGCACACTTGGAGCTTTTTCTGAAATTCATTGTCCATTTATGAGCCAAGCCTTTTTGGAAGAGTTCTTTGCCCACATAGATGTGTCTATTGAAGCCCGTGAATTTTTATGGAGAAGATGGCTACCACCAACCCTGCTGAGGCTTTGAGTATGGAAGTAGCTGTATATGATGCCCCAGGGCTTGAAATATCAAGTGTTGAAGCTACACTTGCGGTGCCCATGGGGCCAAGGTCGCCAAGGCTAAAAAAATCCATGGCTGAAGAGAAGCAGAAGAAGCCAATCCATATATGCGCTTCCCCAAGGAGGCATACAACGACCCTAACCCAGAAAAAAGATAAGCAACCGACAAAAGGCAAGGAGAAGGTTGTAGACCTAGAAGAAGAAGACAACTAGGGAAATAAAGACATTGATACCGAAGGAGTGGAACCCATCATAAATCTCCCTCAGTATGTCCCTTCAAGGAATGGTAAGATGAACATTCCAAAAGACCCGGACATTGAAAAATTTGTCATTTCCAAACCCCTACTATCTGAGCAGGTGCCTTTTAAAGGCTCGTGGCTCATGCGAGTCCTGTTACTGAAGATGGAGGACTGGGACTTAACGGATCACACTAACTTCACCCACTTTTCAATATATAAATTCATGAAGCACGTATATTATGAAGGCATGGGTGTGACAGTGCTGGAAATAGAGGAATGGGCCCATGGTGTTGAGCAATCTAGGTTGCTCAATTTTCTTTGGGTGCCACATTACTAGCACACCCCAATTAACACAACGTGCATATGCCAGCTTCTCATGTTGGTACATGATGGGTGTTTATGGCTAGGAGGGCCTATCCCCATCATTGATATGTTGATTCATAGGCTTACACACTTAACGCATGATGAGCCGAATCTGGCCAATGAATTTGGTAGAAAGATAGGAGAGAGGGACCTGGATGAGTGCATGAAAAATGATTATAAACTTGTGAAGAAGGACCGAGGGTATTCCATATTATTAATAAATGACCCTGCAGCTTAGTTGGCTACGTAGATATTGGCTGGAAATATGATGAGGAAGTGTCGTGTGGATGAAGTCTCGATGCCAATCGTATCTCTAGCAGCTCAGGACATGAAACACGTACTATTCAATTGGTCTAGATACCTATACCAAGTGTTTCTCTCAAATTTCCACGACACACAGGATGAGGCCAAGCCATTCCATTATGCTTGGTTGCTTCTCTCCATTGTGTTGGCTGCCTGGGAGCTACCGCAAGATAGCCAATTTCCTCTGTTGGAAGAGGGATTGCCAGAGGCTGTGCAATTCACCTCCCTATGGGCTATGAAGGATCCCGCGCGTGTCACAAAGATGAATATTTTTTTGGTCTTGATGGAAGCAAGTATCCACATGGCAATCAACTAGTGCCGAAGGTTGTCCCCAACCTTGTCCACCTAGTTGTCCACCTATGCAGCTTTCAAAGTTGATTTCAGTAGAGTTTATAACCACACCCAAAAGGATCCCACGTAGAAGTGGTATGACCTACTTGTCATGCGGAAAGAGTTATTTTTGTGGACAAACCTAACCTCCCTAGGAGTCTAAGACTCTCTAGTGACAAACAAGACAAACAAGAGCAATCCTTCTCTAAACATACATCATTCTATGAGAAACCAAGTGTTGTTCAATCTTACCTCAAATCCAACGCTTGTTGTAGCAGTCCAGCCTTGCTGATCCAGATGAGCTCCTCCTTCACTTTAAGACTTGCATACACTAACAGTCAAACGATTACATAACACCTGAATATTTCATAAAACAAAGCATATTCATCACATAGACCAAGGAGTACATGAAATAATTCATTAACAACAAATCATTGAGAAGAATGGACTTATTTGTATTAAGGAAACAAAAAAGGAACCATTAAAACCTGAGCCTTGGTGTTGTGCAAGCTCCTCCCAGGGTCCAACAAGAGATTTCCTCTACTTTGACAAGCTCACCCACTTCCAATATGGCAACAAGAAAGGATGGTAATCTCTCCTCACAAGTTAACAATGGAAGTCCTAATTCCAGCAGCATCTACCCTTTGGAATGTTAAGCTTTCAACCTTCCCTCCTTTGGCCCAAGGCCTGTATTTATAGTGTTCTAGAGGAAGTTATTCAGTTCCAACATCAATGGGATACTCCCTCTTTTGGATGGGGTAGCTCCTCTCTTGATGGGATAAGTTCCTCTATCATAGGGATGCATGAACCATCTGGAGGCGCTCAATACACGTCAAACACTCTTCCAGAAGGCTCTAGAAGTGACCACAAGTAACTTTTTAAAGATGAAACTCGCGCCTTTTGACCTTTCCAGGTGTACGCACCCATCCTTTGGCTTACAGAGCGTACAAGTATGCAGGTACAGTGTGTTTGGGATGCGTACACGCAGGCAAGGTAGAGAGAACCTGCGTACCCAGAGATAAACATGTTTTTAAGTGACTTTCTCTCTTTTTGAAGTTTAACATGAAGAGCAGAGGTATGAGGCTTGACAAGGAGGATAATATGACTTTTGATGGAGCCATATTAACTGCAGATAGTCATGGTGAGAAATTTCAGTGTAACAATCCTAAGTTCCCTCCTAAGGAAGAAGTGTGCAATTCCATAAGAATCTTTTGTTTTAGCTGGGAATTCTTACAGAGGTACAAGCGATCTTTGTACCATAACAAATCATTTTGCCAGCTAAATGTATCAGACGTAATGGAATTTTGTTGTAACTTTTGAATAAGTGCCCACACTTCTTCGTCATTCTTTCGTTCCTCCCTTGCTTCATTTATCCAATCTGGTTGGATAATAGAAATGGTGCACAACAATGCTTCCACATCCTCATCCTTTCTTAAGAGTGCACTTACCACCACATTTTTCTTTCCTTTTTTGTAGATGATTTCAAAGTCATAACCCAACATCTTTGTGACCCAATTTTGTTGCTCTTCAGAGGATAATCTTTGTTCTAAAAAGTATTTAAGGCTATCATGATCCGTTTTTACCTTGAAGTGTCTTCCCATTAGGTAGGGTCGCCATTTCTTAAGTGCATGGAGTATTGCCAACATTTCCTTCTCATAAATAGCTTTGTGTAAAAACTTTCCCTTGATTGGAGGACTTTCAAAAGCAATGAGTCTTTCATCTTGCATTAAAATATCACCAATTCCATTTCCTAAAGCATCACATTCCACAATAAAGGTTTTTGTGAAGTCCGGTGTAGCTAAGACAGGTGCTTGGTGCATTGCCTCTTTAAGATGTTCGAAGGCCTTTGTTGCTTCTGGAGT